>CAUYON010140459.1:0-11056 GCA_963573935.1 Arctocebus calabarensis | reverse complement strand
TGTCACCCTGGATAGAGTGCTGTGGCATCACAGCTCACAGCAACCTCCAATTCCTGGGCTCAAGCGAGTCTCCTGCCTCCACCTCCCAAGTAGCTGGGACTACAGGCACCCGCCACAATGCCCGGCCATTTTTTGGTTGCAGCCGTCATTGTTGTTTGGCGGCCCGGGCTGGATTCGAACCCGCCAGCTCAGGTGTATGTGGCTGGCGCCTTAGCCCGTTGAGCCACAGGTGCCGAGCCTTTCTCAAAGTTCTTAAATAAGACAACGGGAAGACAAATCATATAAGACTAGTAAATTTGATGGCATCAAAATAAAACATTTCTCTTTATGAAAAGAAAGTATACTCCCAACCACAGATCAGGAAAAGGCATCCGTACAGAAGAACCATAAAAAGGGGTAGGAAGGAGAGGAGTCTGAGGAAAGCCAAGCTAATAGAAAAATGTCAAGAATATGAATGCAAGTAATTTCCATAAGAAATCTGAATGGTAAAAGGTTTTCATTGTAATTCCAACACTACCACTTACTGTGTGACTTTGGGAAGTTAATCTGTCTCTATCTGTGTTTCTTCTTTTTAAAAATGAAAATAAAAATAACAGTATTTACCTAAAAAAGAAAGAAAAAGTTTTCATTGTAAAGATATTTACTACTATTAGACTAAACTTCATTAAATTGCCAATTTCAATATTTCTAGCTTACAAAAATGCAATTTCATATGGATAAAACTAGTAGCAGTAAAGGAAATAAAAATTAAAAGAAATAGCGTTTAAAACTCATTTGGCATCAAAATGAGCAAGATGGAAAAACGAACCATTACACAGTTCAGCTGTAGAAGGTGCTTAGATTGGTGAAAGCATGTTGGCAGTATCTAATAAAATTGAATCTGCGTACACCTTAAGACCAACCAACCTCACTACTTTATAATTTTCCTAGAGAAATTCTTACACTTGCTCACAAGGAGATAAGCTAAAGATACTGTATTAGCTGGAATTCTCCAAAGAAACAGAATCAATAGGCTGTGTGTGTGTGTGTGTGTGTGTGTGCGCGCGCGCGCGCGCATAAACGTGTCTCTAATGATGAGGAATTTGCTCACAGGATTATGGAAGCTGTTAAGTCTCAAGATCTGCAGTTGGTAGGCTGGAGACCCAGGAGAGCTGGGATGTAGTTCCAGTCCACATGCAGAGGCCTGAGAGCCAGGAGAGCCAATGTTACCTGTGAGTCCCAGTCTGAAAGCCAGCTGTCACAGACCCAAGCAACAGCTGATGTTTCATTCTGAGTCTGAAGGCCAAAAAAGACCAGTGCCTCGAGCAATCAGGGATGAAGAGCTCTTTCCTACTAGCCTTTGTGTTCTAGCCAGGTCTTCAGTGTGGAGATGAGGGAGGGAAATCTGCTCTGTTCAGTCCGCTAATCTAAACGTTAATCTCATCCAGAAACTCTGGCAGACACACCCAGAATTAGGTTCAGCCAAATGCTTGGGCACCCTGTGGCTCAGTGGAGCTGATGCATAAAGTTAGCAATCCCAGTTATTTACTTCACTATCACTTGTAATACTAAACAATATAGATAGAATCTAGGTAGATAGGTAGTAAATACATAAAAATTCGTATCAGAAGAAAACATATTCCAACTTGTATTTGATAGTTGCCTCTTGAGATGGCAAGGTTGGAGTGAGACTATCACATTTGAATTCTTTTAAAATAGCCTGAATCAAATGTGGTTTTAAGAAATGCAAAGCAACTAGCTGTGGGTACTCAGGAAAGAAGGTTTCACGTGTCTTCTGTGAAACTCAAGGTCAAGAGGTGATTTTAGCAACGATTCTCACTGTTTACTAAAAGCAATTACATCTCAAATCTTCCTGAGAGAAGATTGAAACAAAGTTATTAATAACAGTGCCAACATCACCCTGGATTCTGAAGTCTTTTCAGTATAGAAAACCTACAAATGTGCCTCTGTTTTTAGGCTCACTGACTCACATTTCACAAAAGGCCTCAACAAGCACTATTGTCATTTGTGTCATTTTTAAAGAGATAGTCTATGCATTTCACAAACATATGGACATATTTTAACAAATGTTTTCTCATACAGTTGTGGCACATATTTTCACTTTTTCAATTAAAGCAACTTACATATCTTTCATAACAGTACATGGAGAGCTGTCTCATTCTCATTAATGGCTTTATAGCGTTTAATTTCATGTTTATATCATAATTTCTTTAACTTGTCCTGCATGGAAGAACACTTATGTTTCAAACGTTTTGATATCTGAAACAATGCTGTAACAAGTATTTGTTGGACGTGTATTTCAAATACATGTGTAAACATAATATTGCCAAAACTTCCAGTTTTCACAGCGGCATAAGTGCTCATCTCCCCCACGTCAACACAATATTCCTGAACTTCAAATCATCTTGCATCTACTGAGTGAAAACTGGTAACCTATAGTTTAATTTGTATTTCTCTTGTCGTGAGAAGGATCCTCCATCTTTTCCTGTGCAAACAATTTGTATTTCATTATCTGAAAAGTGTCTCTATCAGTCAGCGTTCAGTCAGGACAGCAGAAAGCATTTATTACACTCAGGAAAGGATTTACACGCAGGTGCTTCCAAAACACTGGACGGCCAGAGGAAAGGACGGCCAGGGAAAGCTGCCAGTGAGTACAGGAAATCAAAAAGTAGCAGGAATTGCAGGAAACTGGGCTCAATGAGCTCAGCTGCCTGCAACCCCTGAAGCAGGTGATTAACGGAACGCAGCAGCTCCTGCGAAACCTCACGTATGCCATTTCAACAGCCAGTACGCCTGCCCTCTGATTGCTAAGGAACAATAATGGCTTGTTTCTCTTATGCCGTCCAAATAGTACACGTGCCTCTCGTTAGAAGAACAGATAAAACCCTCTTAGCAAGAGAATCGAGGAAATGTGGTTTCCAGGCTTCCAGCCCCTACAATTGAGAGTGTAGAACTCACGTTTGACAAAAGGGCGAGGACCAGTGTAGACGACTCTTCCGGTTACTCGGCGTTCACGCGTACCCTTCGAGCTAGGTTTAAAGTTCCAAGCAACATCATGTCCCACCTAAGGTACTTTAATTAAATCCCATGTCTTTTTGTTTGTCTGTGCTTATGAGGTCTTACAGCTTTTCCTAGGTTTTCTTTTAGTATTTTTATAGTTTCAGGTCTTACAGTCAAGTCTTTAATCCATATTGAGTTGTTTTTTGTATATGGTGAGAGGGTAGGATTCAGTTTTATTCTTCTACTTACGGTGATCCGATTTTCCAAGCACTATTTATTGAAAAGGATGTCCATCCCCAGTACATATTCTTGCCAACTTTGTGAAATATCAGGTGGTTTTATGCTGCTTTATTTCTGGGTTTTTATTCTGTTCCATTCATCCATTTTTATACCAATACCATGCTATTTTGGTTGTGATAGCCTTGTAGTATAATTTAAAGTCACAGTATCTGATACCTCTAGCTTTGTTCCTTTTGCTGAAGATTGCTTTGCTTATTTGGGCTCTTTTTTGGTTCCATATGAACTTCAGAATTTTTTTTTCTAATTCTGTGAAAATTATGTTGATACTTTAGTTATTAGTTTGATAGGGATTGCAGTGATCCTATGCATCGCTTTAGGCAGTATGATAGTTTTAACAATATTAATTCTTTCAATTCATGAAATATTTTTATTTATTTCTGTCATCTATTATTTCCTTCATCAGTATTTGTTGTTTTCTTGTAGAGATCTTTCAACTTGTTGGTTAAACAACATGCCTACTTGGTTTGAGTTTGGCAGGGGGTAGGGGGTGGTGGTGGTGGTGGTGTTTGGTTTTGGTTTTTGTAGCTATTGTAAATGAGATTGCCCTTTTGATTTAATTCTCGGCTAGATTGTTATTGGTGTCTAGAAATGTCACTGATTTATGTATGTTGATTTTGTTTCCTGCAACTATATTGAATTCATTTATCAAAAAATTGGTGTGTTTATCTAAAAAGTCGAAGAGGTTTTTTTGGTGGCATCTTTAGGGTTTTCCAGATACAAGATAAAATCATCAGCAAACAGTGACCACTTCACTTCTTCTTTTCCAATTTGGGTGCCCTTTATCTTTTTCCCTTGCCCAGTTTCCGTGGAGAGGTCTTCCAGTAGTGTGTTGGATAAGAGTGGAGAAAGTGGGTATCCTTCTCTTGATCCAGGTATTAGGGAGCATTTAACCCATTTACACTCAAGGTTAACATTGATATATGAGGTTTTATTCCTATTGCAGTGCTAATTGTTTTCTAGTTGTTCTATAAATTTTTTTTTTCTCTGCCTTTTTTGTTTTTGGAGTTTGATGGATTTCAGTCATACTGCCATCATTCCTTTTTCTTCCTCTTTTGTGAGATTGTTACATAAGACCTGTGAGTTTTGTATTTTTAATGTTTTTGCAATGGTGAATACCAGCTTTTTGTTTCCATCTTTAAGACCTGATTGGGCATTTCCTGTGGGGCTAATCTAGTGATGCTTGTCTGGGAATGACTTTGTTTCTCCTTCATTTATGAAACTTATTCTGTCAGGATATAAAATTCTGTTTTGTTTTTTTTTTTTGGTAGAGACAGAGTCTCACTTTATCACCCTGGGTAGAGTGCTGTGGAGTCACAGCTCACAGCAACTGCCAACTCCTGGGCTTAGGCGACTCTCTTGCCTCAGCCTCCTGAGTAGCTGGGACCACAGACGCCCGCCACAATGCCTGGCTATTTTTCTGTTTTGCAGTTTAGCTGAGAGGCCGGGTTTGAACCCACCACCTTTGGTATATGGGGCCGGCTCCCTACTTGATGAGCCACAGGCGCCTCCGGGATATAAAATTCTTAACTGACTCTTTTTTCTTTTAAAACTTTGAAAATACCATTTCATTCTCTACCTGCTTATAAGGTTTCTAATGAGACGTCCACTGTTAGTCTGATGAGGTTTCATTTATTGGTCACTATATGCTTTTCTCTTGCTAATTTTAACATTCTTTCACTTGACTTCAGACATTCTGAATAATACGCTAGGGGGAAGTCCTTTTTGCAATGTATTTGGGGACTACGAAGCTCCCTTATCTGTATGTCTAACGCTCTTGCTAGACATGGGAAGTTCTCTTCAGTTATTTCCCTAGTTTTTCTATTCATCTCTCTTCCTGTTCAAAACTATCAATAATTGGTAAGTTTTTTATTCATCTCTCTTCCTCTTCAAAACTATCAATAATTGGTAAGTTCAGTCTCTCTATGTAGTCCCAGATGTCTCAAAGGTTTTAATTCTTTTTTTTTTTTTTTTTTTTTGAGACAGAGCCTCAAGCTGTCACCCTGGATGGAGTACTGTAACATCACAGCTCACAGCAACCTCCAATTCCTGGGCTCAAGCGAGCCTCTTGCCTCCGCCTCCCAAGTAGCTGGGACTACAAGCACCCGCCACAATGCCGGGCATTTTTTGGTTGCAGCCGTCATTGTTGTTTGGCAGCCTGGGCTGGATTCGAACCCCCCAGCTCAGGTGTACGTGGCTGGCGCCTTAGCCTGTTGAGCCATAGGCACCGATCCAGCACAAATGTTTTTAATGTTGCTGAAGTCCAGCTTATATTTTTGCTGTTTGTGCTTTTATGATATCTGGTGTCTTTTGAACCTAAACCCAAATCATGAAGATTTATGCCTATGTTATCTTCTAAGAGTTTTATTCCGTTAGCTCTTACTTTTAGGTCTTTGATCCATTTGAGTTAACTTTTGTATAGGATATGAAGTAGGGGTCCATTGTACATAGATATCTAATTGTCCCAGTACCATTTATTGAAAAGAATTTGATTATATGCTCTTCTTGTTTTAATAGAGGAGAATAAAAGTGCTTCAGGATCATGATATGACAGTGCCATAACATTACAAATAATGTTGTTCTGTTTTGTTTAGCATTATAAGTCACATCCAGATCAAGAAGGAGATAGGATCTTTCCTTCATGTAGAACAATTGAGGCCAGGCGTGGCAGCTCATGCCTATAATGGAGGGGAGGTCAAGGCGGGCAGATCACCTGAGCTCACTAGTTCAAGACCAACTGAGCTACAGCAAGAAGAATCTGTCTCTAAAAATATCTGAGTGTTGCGACAGGCACCTATAGTTGCAGGTACTCAGGAAGCTGAGGCTAGAGAATCACTTGAGCCCAAGAGTCTGTGGTTGCAGTGAGCTTTGACCCCACTGCACTCTACTGGGGGTAACAAAGAAAGAACAATTGCTCATTTTGCATTTATTTCCTTATTGTTCAGGGTCCAGCACTCTGACAATTAGTTTGTATTGATGCCTACAGGATATACAAAGCTGTATTTAATATTATCCTTGGCTGGGTGTGGCGGCCCAAGCCTGTAATCCTAGCACTTTGGGAGGTTGACACAGCAGGATCACTTGAGTCCAGGAGTTTGATTTTGCAGTGAGTTATGATGACACCTCTGCACGCTATAATCTGGCAACAGAGCAAGACCTTGTCTCTAAATAAATAAATAATTATCCTCTTATTCTATGAAGAGGGAAGGATTCAGAAATAGTTGATTTGTGAGCAGACAAAATATTGATTAATAACTTAGCAGAAAACGCTATTTTGCCCAATATTTTTTAAGAGGCAAAAATGTTTTTGGATGCCTGTTTCAACTCATTTCAGCAAGAAATATTATCCTATCTAATAGTGTGTCTTGTGGAACTCGATGATATTCTGTTATATCATTTTCTAACGTGATGGAAGGTAAGGATAGGTGTGTGTACGTTTTTCTAGGAGTTTTAAAACTGATTTATGAAAACTTGTAAAATTACTTAGCTTACTATTTACATTTGTTATTCTTAGAGTTGGAAGGAAGCAGAGAATATATTTGATGTCTGTGCGTAAAACTGGGCTCCATTTTGACAGATGAGGAAAGTGGCTGCCTGCTCTATGAGTTGACCTTCAGAATGCAAGGCATACCAACTCTTTTATTGTTAGCAACCTGCTTTGCCTAAAAATCTGTTGTAGAAAACATGAGTTTAGTTTTTAAGTTTTAACAAAAATTTCATGAGTTTCTTTGTTAAATAAAAATACTTGGGAGAAAGGATATCAATGACTACCTGGCAAGTGGGACAAGGTAATTAGGTAATAAGAAAGGCTAAGAGATTTCAGAGTAGAAGGGACTTAGCATTTATTTTTCTACTTATAAAAAGCAATATATTTTAGCAGATTTCTAGTGGGTTAACAAAAAAAAAAATACAGGCTCAGTATAATATGGAGAAGATAATAAGAATCACGTAACTGTACCACCCACAGATAACTACTGTGACCTTTTAGTGTATTTTCCTTTTCCCATGCCTAATCTCCATAATTGTCATTAGTGTACTTTTGTTTACTTTATCATGAATATTTTCTCATATCATTAAAAACTGTCGGCATTCATTTTGTCAGCATCAGTTTCAGTGACTGTACATATTTCATTTAATGGATGTGTAGTAATTCAATTAACCTTGAATTTTTACATTGTTCTACATTGAGCTTTCTGTTTTTTAGAGAAGAGTCTCGTTATGTCACCCTCAGTAGAGTGCTTGGTGTCACAGCTCACAGCAACCTCTAACTCCAACTCTTGGGCTTAAGCAGTTCACTTGCCTCAGCCTCCCAAGTAGCTGGGACTACAGGCACCTGCCACAATGTCCAGCTATTTTTTTGTTGCAGTTGTCATTGCTGTTTAGCAGGCCTGGGCCAGGCTCAAACCCGCCAGCCTGGGTGTATGTGGCTGGTGCCCTACCCACTGAGCTATGAGCACTGCCTACATTGAGCTTTCTTATTTCAAAGAAACAGTCTTGGTTGTTTTTTTTTTTTTTTTTTTGAGACAGGGCCTCAAGCTGTCACCCTGGATAGAGTGCCATGGCATTACAGCTCACAGCAACCTCCAATTCCTGGGCTCAAGCGAATCTCCTGCCTCTGCCTCCCAAGTAGCTGGGACTACAGGCGCCTGCCACAACGCCTGGCCATTTTTTGGTTGCAGCCATCATTGTTATTTGGCTGGATTCGAACCCGCGAGCTCAGGTGTACATGGCTGGCGCCTTAGCCCGTTGAGCCACAGGCGCCGAGCCATCTTGGTTGTTTTTTTGTTTTTGTTTTTTTAGAGACAGAGTCTTAAGCTGTCACCAAGAGTAGAGTGCTGTGGCATTACAGCTCACAGCAACCTCAAACTCTTGGGTTTAAGCCATTCTCTTATCTCAGCCTCCCAAGTAGCTGGGACTACAGGCACTCACCATAACACTCGGCTATTTTTTGGTTGTAATTGTCAACCAAAACCTGGGAAGGGTTTGAACCTGCCACCCTCAGTGTATTTGGCTGGCACCTTGCCAACTGAGGTACGGGCACTGACTTCTCATTTTTGACCTTTTCCTTTTTCCTAAGAGAATTTTTGAAGGTTATCATTGGTTTCATTAATTTGTGAAGCAAAGCTTGAGCCAATTGTATTGGTTTCCTATAGAATTTATTAGGTTGAACTATATAAAATTTTTCATATTTGGTCATTTTGACCAACAAGGATAGTGGTGTCATCTGGTTTAACCTAATATTCTTTCAGAGGTATGTTCTTCATTTAAGTTTTCAGCATAAGTCCCCTTATCTCCTTGGAGGGTTACATTTCTTCATAGGGCTCATATGCCTTTTTTATTTTTCTGTTACTTGTCTGAAATTAAGAAGTACCTAATCCAGGGCTTAAATTGGTCTGAAAACAGGTATAAGGGATCACTTACTGGACTCCTTAGGTACAGATTTACCTAGGGTTTGATTTGTTGAGCCTCCTGCTCCAGGTTCCTGAGTTTAAGGACCTTCTAAGCTATCGCCTAGTGGTGTTCTGCAATATTTTTTTTTTTTTGGTAGAGACAGAGTCTCACTTTATTGCCCTCGGTAGAGTGGCCGTGGCGTCACACAGCTCACAGCAACCTCCAGCTCTTAGGCTTAGGTGATTCTCTTGCCTCAGCCTCCCAAGTAGCTGGGACTACAGGCACCTGCCACAGCACCCAGCTATTTTTCTGTTTTACAGTTCAACCGAGGCTGGGCTTGAACCCACCACCTTTGGTATATGGGGCCCGCGCCCTACTCGCTGAACCACAGGCGCCGCCTGGTGTCCTGCAGTATTTTAGTATGACTACAAGGGTGAGAGTGAAAGAGAATTATGACCTGTGCTTGTAGTGCTTTACAAAACACTGGGCATTGTAGTGCTTCCACAAACACTGAACTATTTACCAACAGACAACAAAAACTTAAGGTAGAGTTCTGTGAGTTTTTGTATGGAAAAAGTTTCACTGCTAAAAACAAAAGTTGAAAACCAGCATCTTAAGGAATCTAAGGTAAATTCTAGACCATTTTTCAGAAAATGTATGTCTTAGTCCATTCAGACTGCCATAACAAAATTCCATAAATTGGGGAGCTTATAAACAATAGAAATTTATTTCTCACAGTTCTGGGAATTGGAAGGTCCAAGATCAAGGCACCAACAAATCTGACATCCGATGAGAGCCCACTTTCTAGTGCATGGAAGCTGTGTCAGAAGCTCTGTCTGCACTTGATGGAAGGGTCTAGCTCAGTCTCGCGCCTCTTTTATAAGACCACTAATCCCAAGCATGAGGGTTCTACTCTCATGACCTAACCACCTCCCCAAGTCCTCATCTCCTAACACCTTCACCTTTGGGGTTAGGAGTAGGTCACAAACATTCAAAACATAGCAGTGCAAAACAGGAAAACTTACATTTTCCAGCATGTACTACACAGACTGCGACCGCAGAGCGTCAAGTAAGGGATCCATATATCCCAGAACGTAAGGCATCGCCTCTCTTCTTATCCATCCCTTTCTCTACTTTATTCTCTTTGGAGTTATATACTATATTGGGAGATGTGGTTTTCTGATTAACATAAATGATGATATAACAGAGAAGAGAGGGGTTTGACATTAAATTTATTGCCTCTAAAAGTGTTATTCAGATGGAAGTGTGTGAAAGCCTATTTCTTCAGGTGGCATAGACATTGATTCTCCAAACTCTAGGGGAAATGGATGAACTCCCTTTTTTCTCCCCCTTTTTTTTGAAAATAACATTTTTCTTCTTATAACACTAATATAACACGTATTGTAAACATCTGAAAAATACAAATAATAAATATCATTGGAACCCACCAATTACCCCTTCCCAAATGTGAACTTCAGCCTTTTCATATATCCTTTCAGGCTTATTTGTGCTGTTTAAAGCTACTTTTTTTCTTCCTCCAAATTTGGATCACACTCAAAATTTTTATAGCCTGCAGTTAAGTTGCATAAGGAAGCAGAGGTCACTGTACTACAGAAATATTCACTGATGGAGTGACTGACTCACTACCATTCAACAGCCTTTCTTTTTTCGGGCTTGAAACTTATGTCCATCCTCCAACTACTGTCTCTGTCTCTGTGCTGTGCGGTATCATAATGAAGACTGGGAAGTTTTTTCTTAAGATAAAGGATGTAATCCTAGCACTCTGGGAGGCTGAGGAAGAAGCTAGGATCCTTTGAGCAAGGAAGTTCAAGACCAGCCTGAGCAAGAGGGAGACCCCATCTCTACTAAAAATAGAATAAAAATTAGCCAGATGTTGTGGCAAGTGTCTAGAGTTCCAGCTACTTGGGAGGCTGAGGCAAGAGGACACTTGAACCCAGGAATTTGAGGTTGCTGTGAGCTAGGCTGAGTCCATAGTACTCTGAGCTAGCCTAGGCCACAGAGTGAGACTCTGTCTCCAGAAAAAAAAGAAAAAGAAAATGGTAAATGGAGGATGCTTCAGATTTCTGTAATTACTAATAAATCTGTCTGGATTGGGCCAGTTTAAAAACCAAAAAGAAAAGAATCAATAGAGATGATGATGGGTTAGGCATTCAAAGAAGAATGATTGGATATAACATAATATTTAATGTTGAATGTTAAGATTGGCTTTAGGGGGCGGCTCCTGTGGCTCAGCGAGTAGGGCGCCGGCCCCATATACCGAAGGTGGCGGGTTCAAGCCCGGCCTCGGCCGAACTGCAAAACAAAAAAATAGCCGGGCGCTGTGGCGGGCGCCTGTAGTCCCAGCTAC
>CAUYON010140456.1:0-16977 GCA_963573935.1 Arctocebus calabarensis | reverse complement strand
CTCAAAGTGGTTTTAATTTGCATTTCTCTGATGATTAAAGATGATGAGCATTTTTTCATGTGTCTGTAGGCCATGTGCCTATCATCTTCAGAGAAGCTTCTGTTCAAGTCCCTTGCCCACAATGAAATGGGATTACTTGTTCTTTTCTTATTAATAAGTTTGATTTCTCTGTGGATTCTGGTTATCAAACCTTTGTCAGAAGCATAACCTGCAAATATCCTCTCCCATTCTGAGGACTGTCTGCTTGCTTTACTTACTGTGTTCTTGGCTGTGCAGAAGCTTTTCAGTTTTCAGATCAGATCCCAGTAATGTAGTTTTGGTGTTGTTTCAATTGCTATGGGGGTCCTCCTCTTAAAGTATTCTCCTAGACCAATTTTGTCAAGTGTTTCTCCTGCACTCTCTCAAAGAATCTGTATAGTTTCATGTCTTAAGTTTAAATCTTTCCAGTGAGAGTCAATTTTTGTTAATGGTGAAATGTGTGAGTCCAATTTCAGTCTTCTACAAGTTGCCAGCCAATTCTCCCAGGACCATTTGTTAAATAGGGAATCTTTCCCCCAATTTATATTTTTGATAGGCTTATCAAAGACCAAATGATGGTTAGTGTCTGGGTTCATCTCTTGGTTCTCAATTCTGTTCCATACATTTATTTCTCTATTTTTGTGCCAGTACCATGCTGTTTTGATTACTATAGATTTATAATATAGTTTGAAGTCTGGTAGTGTAATTCCTCCTGATTTGTTTTTATTTCTGAGTAATGTCTTGGGTATTTGAGTTTTTTTCTGGTTCCATATAAAATGAAGTACTATTTTTTCCAGATCTTTAAGGTATGATGGTGGTGCTTTGATAGGCATTGCATTAAATTTGTAAATTGCTTTGGGTAATATGGACATTTTAACAATGTTAATTCTTCCTAGCCATGAGCATGGTGTGTTTTTCTATTTGTTAACATCTTCAACTATTTTGTTTCTCAGAGTTTCATAATTTACTTTATAGAGATCTTTCACGTCCTTTGTTAGGTAAATTTCCAAATATTTCATCTGCTTTGGCACAACTGTAAAGAGAATAGAGTCCTTGATTGTTTTTTTGGCTTGACTATTATTGGTATATATAAAACCTACAGATTTGTAAGTATTGATTTTGTATCCTGAGATGCTACTGTATTCCTTGATCACTTCTAAAAGTTTTGTGGTTGAGTCCCTGGGGGTTTTCCAGGTATAAAATCATATCATTTGCAAAGAGTGAAAGTTTGATCTCTTCTGACTGTATTTGTATACCCTTGATCACCTTCTCTTGCCTGATCTCAATGGCTAAGACTTCCATTACAATGTTAAAAAGCAGTGGAGACAATGGGCAACCTTGCCTGGTTCCTGATCTAAGTGGAAATGTTTTCAATTTTACTCCATTCAATATGGTATTGACTGTGGGTTTGTTGTAGATGGCCTCTATCAGTTTAAGAAACGTCCCTGCTTCTATACCTATTTTCTTAAAGTGTTTTGATCATCAAAGGATGCTGGATATTGTCAAAAGCTTTTTCTGCATCTATTGAGACAATCATATGGCCTTCGTTTTTTATTTTGTTTATGTAATGTATTACATATGTAGATTTACGTATATGGAACCAGCCTTGAGACCCTGGGATAAAATCCATTTGGTCATGGTGTATAATTCGTTTGATGTTTTGCTGGATTCTGTTTGCTAGGATCTTCTTGCATATTTTTGTATCTATGTTCCTTTAAGGTATTGGTCTATAGTTTTCTTTTCTTGTTGAGAGTCTTTTCCTGGTTTGGGGATCAGGGTGATATTTGCTTCATAGAATGTATTGGGAAGTATTCCTTCTTCATCGATGTTCTGGAAAAGGGTAAGTAATATAGATACTAGTTCCTCTTTAAACGTTTGGTGGAATTCTGATGTGAAGCCATCTGGTCCCAGACTCTTCTTTTTTGGGAGAATTTGTATAGTTGATTCTGTTTCAGTACTTTATATAGGTCTGTTCAGCATTTTAAATTCTTTCTGAGTAAGTCTAGGAAATGGCCTGCTTCCAAGTATTGGTCAATTTCTTTCAGATTTTCAAATTTCTGAGAACAAAGTTTTTTATAGTATTAATTAAGGATTTTTTGAATTTCTGAGGTGTCTTTTGTTATTTTACCTTTGTCATTTCGGATTGATGAAATTATGGACTTTAATTTTCTATTTTTGATTAGGTTGGCCAAAGGTTTATCATTTTTGTTGAATTTAGAAAAAAAAACAACTTTTTTTGATTCAGTGATCTTTTGAATAATTCTTTTGTTTTTTATTTCATTTAATTTAGATTTTACTCTTTTTTTCCTGGTTAGGTTAGCCAAAGGTTCATCAATTTTATTGACTTTTTCAAAAAAACAACTTTTTGATTTATTGATCTGTTGTATAATTCTTTTGTTTTTAATTTCATTAATTCTGCTCTAATTTTTATTATTTCTTTTCTTCTGTTTAGTTTGGGGTTGGAATGTTCTTCCTTCTCCAGGTGCTTGAGATGTCCCATTAAGTTGTTAACTTCCTCTCTTTCCATTTTCTTGAGGAAGACTTGCAGTGGCATAAATTTCCCTCTTAGGACTGCCTTTGCAGTATCCAAGAGGTTCTGATAATTTGTGTCTTCATTGTCATTTTGTTCCAAAAATTTGGTAATTTCCTTCTTAATCTCATCTGTGATCCATCTATCCTTCAGCATTAGGTTATTTAGCTTTCATGTTTTTGTATGAGTATGCAGATTCCTGTTGTTTTTGAGTTCAATTTTTATTCCAGGATGGTCTGAGAAGATGCAAGGAATGATTTCTATTTTTTAAAATTTGATGAGGTTAGACTTATGACCTAGGATGTGATCAATTTTGGAGTATGTTCTGTGGGCTGATGAGAAGAATGTGTATTCAGTTTTGTTGGGATGAAATGGTTGTGTAGATGTCGGTTAAATCCTGATGTTGAGTGGTTAATTTTAACTCTAAAATTTCTTTGCTTAGCTTCTTTTTGGAGGATCTATCCAACACTACTAAAGGGGTATTAAAACCTCCAAGTACTAAGGAGCTGGAGGTAATCAAGTTGCTCATGTCTGTTAGAGGTTTTCTTATAAATTGAGGTGTGTTCTGGTTGGGTGCATAAATATTAATAATTGAAATATCATCATATTGAGTAGTACCTTTAACAAATATGAAGTGTCCATCCTTGTCCTTCCTTATCTTGGTTGGTTTAAAGCCTATTGTATCTGCAAATAAGATTGCAACACCTGCTTTTTTCTGCTTTCCATTTGGCTGGAATATCGATGACCATCTCTTCACGAGTCTATATTTATCTTTTAAAGTAAGATGAGATTCTTGTATGTAGCAGATATCCGGCCTGAGTTTTTGTATCCAGTCAGCCAACCTATGCCTCTTTAGAGGACAATTTAACCCATTCACTTTAATCAAGCATATTGATAAGCCTTTTGAAAGTCTGGTGGACATTTTTAATCCTTTCTGACTGTGGAAGTTGGAATTTGATCAAAAATCTTTGAGTGGGTTTACTTTTGTGGTGGAGAATTATGCTGGTCATTATGGAAGATAGGTCTGAGAATATCCTGGTTTAGTTATGGCAAATTTCTTTGAACTGTGGATGTCATTAAAATATTTAATTTCTCCATCATAAATAAAACTCAGTTTAGCTGGATACAGGATCCTGGGTTGAAAGTTATTTTGTTTTAGGAGATTAAAAGTCAATGACCACCCTCTTCTGGCTTGAAAGGTTTCAGTAGAGAGATTTGCAGTTATTCTAATGTTCTTTCCTTTGTAGGTTATGGTTTTCTTATGTCTGGCTGCTTTCAGAATTTTCTCCTTCATAGTAACTTTAGTGAAATTGATTATGATGTGTCTGGGGGATGTCTTAGTTGGGTTGATTCGTGCTGGACTTCTGAAACTGTCTGCTATCTGAATTTCAGAATGTTTTGGCATGTCTGGAGAGTTCTCTTTCATAATCTCATGAAGAAGAGAACCTGTGCCTTGTGCAGCTGCTTCATTGCTTTTGGGGATCCCTATGAGGTGAATATTGGTTTTCTTTGAATTAGCCCAGAGCTCTCTGAGAGAGTGACCTGTTTTTGCCTTCCATTTCTCTTCCTCTTTGGAGGTTTGGGAGCATTTAAAAGCTTTGTCTTCAATGTCAGAAATCCTTTCTTCTACTTGCTCTATTCTATTACTGAGGGACTCTACTGTATTTCTCAGATCTTTGAGGGCTGCAACTTCTTGTCTCAATGTGTCAAAATCTTTGGTCATTAGGTCTTTGAATTCTTGAAACATCTTTTGGATTACTGCTTGAAATTCTAATTCCATCTTTTCCTCCATTCCACTGATCTCATTTGCTATCCAGATTCTGAATTCCATTTCTGACATCTCAGCCATTTGCCCATGCAAAGGATCTTGTGCTGTGTCTTCCCTGTCATTCCTTGGAGGAGTTGATCTACTCTGATTATTCATATTGTCAAAGTTTCTCCATTGATTCTGCCCCATGATTGTTTTTTTACCATTGCCTCTGCCCGTCCTCAGAGTTGGGAAGGTTTCTTTCCAAGATTAGATCCCAGGGGGATCACTATTGTTGCTGGAACTTTGTAGGGCATGACCCTGTGTAGCTTCTCTGGGACTGCCCCAGCCAGGGAGTTCTGGCTGCGGGAGCAGCTCTAGAATGTGGCACCCTGGGATCCAGCAGCAGGGTGGAGGATGGTGCCACATGATTCTGGAAGTGTCAGGTGCCTGGTGACTTTGGCAAAGACAGTCTATGGCTCCTGCAGTCTCTGGCCAGGAGGAGGCCTCCATGCAGAGGCAGGGAGGGCTCTGGAGGGAGGGCCCCTGTCTCATGGCTTCTGGAGTCCCTGGCCAGATGGGTGGGGCCAGTGCAGAGGCAGGAAAGGTACGGGAAGGAGGCTGCAGGTTGCACAGCTCTTGGAGTCCCTGGCTGGTGGTGGGCCTGCAGAGGCCTGATGGTTTCCAGCTGAGTCTCTGGAAGAAGGTGGACCTGTGGAGGCCCAGCAAGCGCCGGGTGCAAGGGTGCAGTCGCTGGCCGAGTTCTTGGCCAGGGGCCGGACTGCAGAGTCCTGGCGGCCAGTGGCTGAGTTTCTGGCAGAAGGCAGACCTGTGGAGGCCCTACAGGCTTGGGGCGCAGGGCCACATGGTCGCTGGAAGAGCTCCTGGCCAAAGGAGGGCCTGCAGAGGCCTGGCAAGCACCCCGTGGTTGCCCAGGGAGTTTCTGGCTGGGGGACGGGCAGGTGGAAGCCCTGCAGGTGCTGGGTGCAGATCCACAGGGTCACTGGGGGTGTCTCAGGGTGGAGGTGGGCCAGCAGGGGCTGGGTGGGCTTTGGGCGTGGGGCACAGGGTTGCACGGTTGACGGTGGATTCTCTGGCTGGAGAGAGGGTGGCTTGCTGTGGCCCCCTGAGTCTTTTGCCGGTGGGGTGACACTTGTTCCAGCAGGCAATGGGGGGGGCACTGCTCAAGAACCTCTTCCCTCAGTCTCAGCAGGGGTTAGGCTTCTCATTTTTCAAGTAAGTGGGGAAGGGTGTACTATAAGTTCAGAATGGTGGGGAAAACTTTAGTTCAGTTTTTTTTTGCCTAGGAAGAGAGTGTTCAGAGTCACATCAGGGTCGCTCTGGGGGAAGCAGATTCCATTTCCCACAGCACTCATCCATGAGTTGAGACAAGAGGTCCACAGTTTACCGCTTGTCTGTAGAAAACCCACAGGAACAAATGAAGAGAAAAAAGAAAGAAAACAGAAAAGTAAAAACCCCATGGCTTTCTTAGGGGATGGGATGGACACTTTTCCTTTCAGATGAATTTTGTACCTGACGCTTGCTTTCTTGGAGTCGCTGCTTGCCTCAGCAGAGGTGACCTTCAGTTATCACTTCTCTCTCTTGACTGGGCTCCCAGTCTTTAGCTTAATTGTGCAGTTTCTGGAGGTTATTTTTCCTTTTGGACAGGAGCCTCTTTCGGAAGCTGCTTCCAGTTGGCCATCTTGCTCCACCCCCAGAATTTCTCAGATGTTTGAGGGCTGGAAGTTTTTGCCTCAATGTGTCAAAATCTTTGGTGATTTTGTCTTTGAATTCATTGAATTCATAAGACAACTTTTGAATTGCTCCTTGAATTTCTAATTCCATTTTTACCTCCATTCTGTTAATCTTTTTTGCAGTCCAAATTCTGAATTCAATTTCTGACATCTCAGCCATTTGTTTATGAATGGAATCTTCTGTTGTGTCTCCTTTGTCATTCCTTGAGGGAGTTGATCTACTCTGATTATTCATGTTGCCAGAGTTTTTCCACTGATTCAACCCTATGATTATTTTTTCATTGTTTGGCTAGAGAAGCTGGCAAAGTGAAATTGGATTGAGGGCTTCTGGAGTTGTAATTAACTGCCTGAAATTCTGGGGACCTGCTTGGTGTGGTAGGGCTAGATGGTGCTGACCTGTATTCAGCTAGTCTCTACCCAATCCTAGTGAACCTGTGGCTTTGGACTAAAATCTCAGTTGTGGAGATATATAAGCAACTAAGACACCCTACCCTGCCATGGGTGACAACTGGAAGGGGAGAATCCCACACTCCCACAATAGCAAAACCAGGGTACAACCTTGGTGGGTCCCCAGGTGATTGTCCCAGGTCAAGAGTTCCAAACCAATTGTCTTAGTCAACACAAACACCAATCAGGTGGGAGAGTTCAAAAGGTCTTCAGCATCTAGGCAATAGGGATCCACTGGTATCTCAATTTGACCTCAGTGGGAGGTACCGTGGAGCTGCCACCACTGTCAAGAGCAGTTCTGTCACTGTCAGGGTGGTGCTACAGGTCTGGGGTACTGCTCTGTGCAGGTCACAGGAGCTGGGGGTGGCGGAGGGTGTTGCCACCAGCTGCAAAGGTTACTGGAGCTGGGTGGGGGAACCCACTGGTGCAGCTGCTGACCCTCGATATTGTGCTGCCCGAGCTGGGTGGGGAACCAGAGGGCAGAGTTGCTGGCCTCAGGGCCTCTGGAGTCATAGGAACTGGGCGGGAGTTGCAGGCCACGGGCTGTAGGTCTTAGGAGCTGGGTGGGAGTCATTGGCTGTGGGCCATGGGTCACAGGGGCCAGGTGGGAATCACTGGCCATGGGCTGTGTGTCTCAGGAGCTGGGCAGGAGTCACCCACTGTGGGCAGTGGGTCATTGGCTGTGGGTCACAGGTTGCAGGAGCCAGGTGGGCGTCGTCAAGATGGCTGCCAGTTGCAGGAGCCCAGTGGGGAACTGAACCACCCACTGTGGGCTGCTGAGCTGGGGAGGTGGTAAGCCACTGTCCCTGGTGGTTGGTAGCATGGGTCTTGAGCATGGTCTTTCCAAAGTGGGGCAAGTCTCTCTCCCCATTTGACTCCCTGCCTCTATTAAAGTTATAGTTTCAGGGCAACTGCCCTGTAGCTCGTGAGGTGCCCCACCCTAGTAAAAATCTGCCAAATGGTCTGGATTTTGCTGAGGGTAGGCTTCCAGACAGCCAGGAGAAGGAGAGGCATGGTTTGGGAGTTCAGGACTGTAGGGAGAATAGTAGATTAACTTTTGACCCAGGCATGAGACTGCCTGGGCTTGCAACAGTATCTCTCTGTGGAGGAAGTCCCTTCTAGACTGTAGCCATTCTCTCCCCTTTGATGAAACAAAAGGTCCTCTGTTCTCTTCTTGCCTCACGTTGCTCTCCTGGGAGGGGGAAGGGGAATGATTCCCATCTTCTTTGGGATAAGTTTTGTTTCTGAAATTTGTTTCCTGGAGTCCCAGCTTGTTGTGGTAGGGGTGATGAGAACCAATCAATCCTCTCTCTCAGTTCAGCTCCAGATCTTCCACTATATTGGGTTATTTCTGGCCATTATTTTTCCCTCTGGACAGGAGCCTCTGCTGAAAGATGGCTTCAGTCAGCCATCTTGCCTCCATCCAATCCCATCTTTTACTGAAGGGACCTCATGACCTCTGCCCATTCCCTCTTCATCTAAGATCTTGTGACCTAGACCCAGGCAATTCCCTTGACCTATCTCCTGTGGCATGAAGAACAAGAGACATTCCCTGATCCTTCCAACCACTGACCTGAAGCAGAGATCCAGGTTTCAGTTCCCAAAAGGTGGGGAAGACAGAAAAATTTTTTAACATTTTTTTCTAGGTTAATCCCTCTGCAACATATTCCCCACTGACAGTTTTACTTTTCCATATCTATAGGAGGAAAGGCAATACAGTATTTTCCTCAGGATGCTAGAAAAGATCTCTCATGAGCTATTTCCTAGGGGCTTAACTTAAGCCTGCTTCTAAACGGCTACCCTTATCTAGAAAAGGGCAAGCAGCAATACCTTATTCCACATCAGATGAGTTCTATGTAAATTTCATTCTAGATATATGGCTTTGCTTGCATGCTGGGTTACCTATACAAAGGCGGGTCCATTATCATTCTGGTTCTTAACTGAGGTTCACTCAAACAATCTCATGAATGAGAGCAGGATACTGTGGCTGGATATAAGTCTTCCCCTGATGGACACCATCATGGAGAAGCTAAATATGGTGATTCCTTGAGTAGGAGCCACTGAGCTGCCTGTCTAGTGGCCTGCCCACAACATCCATCACCCACATGCCATTCTCCATCTGCTTGGCCTGTTTTATTGGACAGCTGATTAACATCATCCCATTGTCCTTTGAGGCTTATTGGCATACATGTGCAAGAACTCAAAAAGGTCCTGTCCTGGAACATCAGCTCCTGGTAGGAACCCATCTTGGAACTTTAGATGTGCTCTATATTAAGTTAGGACAAGCTTCTACCCAACCTGAAAAGGTTTCTGCTAATACTGACTGGAATTGTTCCTCATCAAAAGGATTGGGCCTCTCATGTTGGGGCTCCCTGTGCAGCAGGTCACCTCTTTGTCTTTGGATGTTTCAGGCACACAAACAGTTTACTGCAAACAGTATCATCCCAAATGAGGTCCCCCAAACCATCAAGAGCAGCGGTTATAACCTGTGGGTCATGACCACTTTTTAACAATGAAAATACAGAACCAAGATGGCAGTTTGTAGCCAGTTTTCTGCAGAGTCTCCCATCTAGAAGGAGAGTTAAGGACAGACATTTAGCAATAAAGCTGTGGTTTGAATCTGAGCCAAAAGAGAAGATCAAAGAACGCACATCAACCCTGCTGGGGCAACCTGAGACCTCAAGGACACAAACAAAAGGTACAGAGCACATTACCAAGTGGATGGGAGTCCCCTCCCCCATGAGAATGGCTTGCAGTATACTCCATACCTCCATATAAACAAGCGAGCAAAGTTCAGATGTCTTCCCACTCTACCCCATGAGAGAGACCCTCTAAAAACCAGACCTCCTTCCCCTACTAGGGTGCCATGGCACTCTCCTGCCAGGCACAAAACTGTACAAGACTGTATATATTCTCTACCTGCAAGTTTGAACTCCCAGAACTCCCCTCCACTCTCACCCCAAGGTCTGGAGACCTGTCCCCCACAGAGTCCAGATTCTTGGACATTGTATTGAGGCTTGTGGATGAGGTGCAGACTATTGCCGATCTGTGCTAATTTTATTGCTCAGGAGTGGTGAGAGGAAAGTGAACTGAGAGGAGGCCAAGCTGGAGAGGTGGTCCCCTGAGGCATGGAGCAGCAGCCGCTGCTGTGGGACCAATGGCAGTGGGGCTTGCACCCCTGGAGATATTTTGAGGAGACACTCCCAGTATCTCTGGGTGGCTAGGAGAAGCCAGGTGGCTACTGCGGTGGCAGCCACCAGCAGAGTGGACCAGCAACTGAGGTGCAGGCCCCGGGAGTGAAGGGCATGCCTGAGGCAGTATGGCTGGGGGAAAGTGCGGGGATTAGAATATGAGTAGACACAGCAGATTCCCAGGGTGGAGACTGCTTTACTCAGCTTCAGATGCACCTGGCCCTCAGGGGATGAAAGTTGAGACAAAGGGCTGGAACTCACAGAATGGGTCAGCCCTATTTGCAGCCCAACGTCTGATCCATAGGGGAAAATAGCTGGGCCAGAAACAAATTCTGCAAACTTGTTCTGATCTATCAGTAATATCAATCAGGGACAGGGCTGGAACTGAGTGAATCGCCCCAGACCCTATCACTTACCCAGTTGTCAGCCCTCTCCTCCCCCTGCCAAACAGTGACAGAGAGTGGTGGACTGGCTGAGGAGCCACAGACCTCCCTGTGACCCAGGCAGGTGCAAAACTCTGGAGCATCTGCTCATTGGAGGAAACTGGATCACAACCAGCAGGGTTTCCAGTGACTGGGTGTGACAGAGGGGCAAGGGGGGAAAGGAGGCATCAACCATCCCAGACTAATCTACTTGCTGGGGGGGGGCCCTCCAGAGCTCACAGAGCACCAGAGTGAGTTATACTAGAGCTTCCAGCAGATCCCTGCTATCTAGTAGCCAGAGACTTTTCAACTCTTCCATTTGAGGCTGGTGCTGGCTGGGACAGTTGACTGGGACCTCTTCAACTGGGTCAATCACCCGAGGACTTTCCAAAGTGGTACCCTGTGTGTGTGGTAGTTGGAAGGTTTGATTTTCCTTTTCCAATTGTTGCCTGTCGGGGGTGCAGTGACTTAACTGCTGGTATTTCTCCACAGCTCAGACTTCAATCCAGAGTAACAGTGATTCTCTAGAGTAAGACAGAGACCAGTTGAAAATAAGACAGAGCCACTTAACCCCATCACACCAAGAAGGTCCCCAGTTTTGCAAGCAGTAGCACTGTACGAGTCCTTGGCAAAACTCTAGGGGGAAAGGTACAGACACCAGTCCCAGAGTTCAGGCAAAGGACTGGATGATCACTACTAGAACCCCCAACCCAACCCGTCCTTATCTACTCATCCAGACAAACAGTGTAAAATAATCATGGGGTGGAATCAGCAAAAAAGCTCTGGAAACATGAACAACCAGAGTAGATCAACCCCCTCAAGGAACAATTTGGCAGACACAAATGATGATCCTATGCATAAACAGATGGCTGAGATGTCAGAAATCGAATTCAGAATTTGGATTGCAAACAAGATCAATAAAATAGAGGAAAAGTTGGATTTAGAAATTTAGGGTGCATTTCAAAAATTGTCTCAAGAAGTCAAGGAATTCAAAGAACAAATGACCACAGATTTTGACACATTGAGACAAGAAGTTGCAGCCCTCAAAGATCTGAGAAACACAGTAGAATTCCTCAGTAACAGAATGGAGCAAGCAGAAGAAAGGATTCCTGACACTGAAGACAAAGCTTTCAAATGCTCCCAAATCTCCAAAGAGGAAGAGAAATGGAAGGCAAAATGGATAATTCTCTTAGACAGCTCTGGGATAACTTGAAGAAAACCAATATTTGCCTTATAGAGATACCTGAAAACGACGAAGTGGCATCACAGGCACAGAGTCTCTTTTTTATGAGATTATGAAAGAGAACTTTCTGGACATGCCAAGAGATTCTGAAATTCAGATAGCAGACAGTTTCAGAATCCCAGCATGACTCAAACTGAATAAGACATTCCCTAGGCACATCATAATGAAGTTCAATAAAGTTAATATGAAGGAGAAAATTTTGAAAGCAGTCAGATGCAAGAAATCCATAACCTACAAGGGGAAGAATATTAGAATAACTGCAGATCTCTCTGATCAAACATTTCAAGCTAGAAGAGAATGGTCATCAACTTTTAATCTCCTAAAACAAAATAATTTTCAACCCAGGATCCTGTACCCAGCTAAACTGAGTTTTATTTTTGATGGAGAAATTAAATACTTTAATGACATCCACATGTTGAAGAAATTTGCTATAACTAAACCAGATCTCCAGGATATTCTCAGACCTATTCTCCACAATGACCAGCGTAATCCTCCAACACAAAAGTGAACTCACCCAGAAACTTTTTATCAAATTCCAACTTCCACAGTGATGAAAGGATTAAAAATGTCCACTAGACTGTCTAAAGATTTATCAATATTTTCAATTAATGTGAATGGTTTAAATTGTCCTCTAAAGAGGCATAGGTTGGCTGACTGGATACAAAAACTCAGGCCAGATATATGCTGCATACAATAATCTCATTTTACCTTAAAAGATAACTAAAGACTCAAGGTGAAGGGATGGTCATTTATATTCCAGGCAAATGGAAAACAGAAAAAAGTAGATGTTGCAATCTTATGCACAGATACAATAGGTTTTAAACCATCCAAAGTAAGGAAGGATAAAGACAGACATTTCATACTTGTGAAAGGTAATACTCAATATGATGAGATTTCAATTATTAATATTTATGCACACAACCAGAATATGCCTCAATATATAAGAAAAAATCTAATAGACATGAATAACTTGATTTCCTCCAGCCCAATAGTAGTTGATATTAATATTCCTTTAGCAGTGTTGGATAGATCCTCCAATAAGAAGCTAAGTAAGGAAATTTTAGATTTAAACTTAACCATTCAACATCTGGATTTAACAGACATCTACAGAACATTTCACCCTAATAAAATTGAGTACACATTCTTCTCATCAGCCCATGGATCATACTCCAAAATTGATCACATCTTAGTTCACAAGTCTAACCTCAGCAAATTTACAAGGATAGAAATTATTCCTTGCATCTTCTCGGACCACCATGGAATAAAAGTTGAACTCAATAATAACAGGAGTTTGCATACTCAAACAAAAATATGGAAGCTAAATAACCTTATGCTGAACGATAGATGGATCATAGATGAGATTAAGAAGGAAATCACCAAATTCTTGGAATGAAATGACAATGAAGACATGAATTATCAGAACCTATTGGATACTGCAAAGGCAGTCCTAAGAGGGAAATTTATAGCACTGAAAGCCTTCCTCAAGAGAACGGAAAGAGAGGAAGTTAACAACTTAATGGGACACCTCACGCAACTGGAAAAGGAAGAACATTTCAACCCCAAACCCAGCAGAAGAAAAGAAATAACCTAAATCAGGACAGAATTAAATGAAATTGAAAACAAAAGAATTGTACAACAGATCAATAAATCAAAAAGTTCGTTCTTTGAAAAGGTCAATAATATAAATAAACCTTGGCTAACCTAATCAGGAAAAAAATAGTAAAATCTCTACTCTCATCAATCAGAAATGGTAAAGGCAAAATAACAACAGAACCCTCAGAAATTAAAAAAATTCTTAATGAATAATGCAAGAAACTTTACTCTCAGAAATATGAAAATCTGAAGGAAATTAACCAATACCTGGAAGCACACCACCTTTCTAGACGTAGCCAGAATGAAGTGAAAATGTTGAACAGGCTGATATCAATTTCTGAAAAGGCATCAACTATACAAAATCTCCCTAAAAAGAAAATCCCTGGACCAGATGACTTCACATCAGAATTCTACCAAATCTTTAAAGAGGAACTAGTATCTATATTTCTCAACCTTTTCCAAAATATAGGAAAAGATGGAATACTACCCAACACAGTCTATGAAGTGAATATCACCTTGATCCCTAAACCAGTAAAAGACCCAACAAGAAAAGAAAACTACAGACCAATATCACTAATGAATATTGATGCAAAAATATTCAATAAGATCCTAACAAACAGAATCCAGCAACACATCAAACAAATTATACACCATGACCAAGTGGGTTTTATCCCAGGATCTCAAGGCTGGTTTAATATATGTAAATCTGTAAATGCAATCCAGCACGTAAATGAATTAAAAAACAAAGACCATATGATTTTCTCAATTGATGCAGAAAACGCTTTTGACAATATCCAGCATCCCTTCATGATCAGAACACTTCAGAAAATTGGTATTGAAGGGACATTTCTTAAACTAATAGAGGCCATCTACAGCAAACCCACAGCCAATATTGTATTGAATGGAGTTAAATTGAAACCATTCCTACTTAGATCAGGAATCAGGCAAAGTTGCCCATTGTCTCCATTGCTCTTAAACATTGTAATGGAAGTTTTAGCCATTGCAATTAGGCATGAAAAAGCAATCAAGGGTATCCACATAGGATCAGAAGAGATCAAACTTTCACTCTTTGCAGATGATATGACTGTATATCTGGAAAGCACCAGGGATTCGACTATAAAACTTTTAGAAGTGATCAAGGAATATAGCAGTGTATTTGGCTACAAAATCAACACTAATAAATTGGTAGACTTTATATACACCAAAAACAACCAAGCTGAAAAAACAGTGAAGGACTCTATTCCTTTCACAGTAGTGCCAAAGAAGATGAAATATTTGGGAGTCTACCTAACAAAGGAAGTGAAAGATCTCTATAAAGTGAAATTTGAAACTCCAAGAAAAGAAATCACTGAACATGTCAACAAACGGAAAAACATACCATGATCATGGTTGGGAAGAATCAACATTGTTGAAATGTCCATAATACCCAAAGCAATATACAATTTTAATGCAATTCCTATTAAAGCTCCATTGTCATATTTTAAAGATCTCAAAAAAAATAATACTTTGTTTTATGTGGAATGGGAAAAAATTTCCAATAGCCAAGACTTTACTTAGCAATAAAAACAAAGCAGGAGGAATCACACTATCAGATGTGAGACTGTACTATAAATCAATAGTGATCAAAACAGCATGGTACTGGCACAAAAACAGAGAGGTAGATGTTTGGAATAGAATAGAGAACCAAGAGATGAACCCAATTACTTACCACTATTTGATTTTCAACAAGTCAGTTAAAAACATTCAGTAGGGAAAAGACTCCCTATTTATCAAATGGTGCTGTGAGACCTGGCTGGCGACCTGTAGAAGACTGAAATTGAACCCATACCTTTCACTAATGAAGATAGACTCACACTGGATTAAAGATTTAAATGTAAGACATGAAACTATAAAATCACTAGAAGAAAGTGCAGGGAAAACTCTTGAAAGAATTGGCCTGGGTGAATACTTTATGAGGGGGACCCCCCCCAGGCAATTGAAGCAGTATCAAAAATTCACTACTGGGGCTTGATGAAACTAAAAAGCTTCTGCGCGGCCAAAAACATAGTAAGTATAGCAAGCAAACAGCCTTCAGAATGGGAGAAAACATTTGCAGGTTATGCCTCCAACAAATGTTTAATAACCAGATCCACAGAGAACTCAAACGTATTAGCAAGAAAAGAACAAGTAATCACATCTCAGGATGGGCAAAGGATCTGAAGAGAAACTTCTCTAAAGAATACAGGCACATGGCCTTCAGATACATGAAAAAATGCTCACTATCCTTAATCATCAGAGAAATGCAAATCAAAACTACCTTGAGATATCATCTAACTCCAGCCAGATTAGCCCACATAACAAAATCCCAAAACCAGAGATGTTGGTGTGGATGTGGAGAAAAGGGAACACTTCTACATTGCTGGTAGGAATGCAAACTAAAACGTTCCTTTTGGAAAGACGTTTGGAGATACTCAGAGATCTAAAAATAGATCTTCAATTTCATCCTATAATTCCTTTACTTGGTATATACCCAGAAGTCCAAAAATCACATTATAACAAAGATACCAGATTGTTTATTGCAGCCCAATTCATAATTGCTAAGTCATGGAAGAAGTCCAAGTGTCCATCGATCCACAAATGGATTAATAAATTGTGGTACATGTATACCATGTAATAATATGCAGGCTTAAAGAAAGATGGAGACTGTACCTCTTTCATATTTACATGGATGGAGCTGAAATACATTCTTCTTAGCAAAGTATCTCAAGAATGTAAGAAAAAGTATCCAATGTACTCAGTCCTACTATGAAGTCCATTTAAAGGTTTCGTATGAAGGCTATTACCCAACTATAGCACAAGAATATGGGAAAAGGGGTAAAGGAGGGAAGAGGGAGGGGGAGGGTGGGTGGAGAGAGGATAAATGGTGGGATCACACTTGCGGTGCATCTTAGAAGGGACAGGAGAAACCTACTAAATGCAAAACACAAATGTTTTCACATAATTAATGAGAAAATCCCATGAAGGTTATGTCGAACAGTTGGATGAAAATATTTCAGATTGTATATGAAGCCAGCACACTGTACCCCATGATTGCACTAATGTACACAGCTGTTATTTAGTAAATAAAAAATAATAAATAAATAAAAAATAAAAAAATATGTAAGTCCATAAATGTAAGTCAGCACAGAAACAAATTAAAAAATAAAGACCATATGATTCTCTCAATTGATGCAGAAAAAGCTTTTGATAATATCCAGCATCCCTTCATGATCAGAACACTTCAGAAAATTAGTACAGAAGGGAAATTTCTTAAAGTAATAGAGGCCATCTACAGCAAACCTGCAGCCAATATTGTATTGAATGGAGTTAAATTGAAATCATTTCCATTTAGATCAGGAACGAGGCAAGGTTGCCCATTGTTTCCATTGCTCTTCAACATTGTAATGGAAATTTTAGCCATTGCAATTAGGGAAGAAAAGGTGGTCATGGGTATCTACATAGGATCAGAAGAAATTAAACTTTCACTCTTTGCAGATGATGTGACTGTATATCTGGAAAACACCAGGGATTCTACTATGAAACTTTTAGAAGTGATCAAGGAATATAGCAATGTTTCAGGCTACAAAATCAACACTCATGAATCTGTAGCCTTTATATATACTAATAATAGTCAGACTGAAAAAACAGTCAAGGATTCTATCCCTTTCACAGTAGTACCAAAGAAGATGAAATATTTGGAAGTTTATGTAACAAAGGATGTGAAAGATCTTTCCAAAGAGAACTATGAAACTCTAAGAAAAGAAATAGCTGAAAATGTCAACAAATGGAAAAACATACCACACTCATTGCTGGGAAGAATCAACATTGTTAAAATGTCCTCACTACCCAAAGCAATATACAATTTTAATGCAGTTCCTATTAAAGCTCCATTGTCATATTTTAAAGACCTTGAAAAAATAATACTTCATTTTATATGGAATCAGAAAAAACCTCAAATAGCCAAGACATTACTCAGAAATAAAAACAAAGCAGGAGGAATCATGCTACCAGACC
>CAUYON010140451.1:0-11329 GCA_963573935.1 Arctocebus calabarensis | reverse complement strand
GAGAATGTTTCCAAATTGCTTCGAGTGTAGAATTTTAATGTTCTGATAAGGTGAATCTTCATCATACACCACTTCATCTATGTCATATTCAACTAGGCGCCCATCAGCAGTGGGCCAATATCTGTCGATGGCCCCTCCTCGAACTATGGGTGGTAATCTGGAAAAAGAGGGAAACAGGACTGTGTCTTACTAGAACACTTCCTTACAAAAGGAGCTGGGATGAAGTGCGTACAAAAGAAAGCCATCTGACTACCAGGCAGACTCCTGACAAAGCCTGGACTTTTAGTCCAATCATGGCCACTACCAAATGTCAACAACTATTATACAAAGGAGTTTGGTTTTTTCTTTTTTCCATAAAACCTTTCTGGTATGCTTTAAATTCTCCCTAATAAAAAGCTGAAGGAGAAAAATGGTCACTGCCGATGTCACACTTCACCAAATACTCCAGCAGATTATCTGTCTCTTGAGACCTCCTATATAATCACATTGCCATTAGCACATTCACACAAGTGCACATGGATGTGATATCACTTCCTAGTACAGAATCCATCTTCAAGTATCCTCAATTATCCCAATTATGTCCTTTCTAGGTATTTTGCTCTTGAATACAGGTTCATACAGTGAATTTTCCTATTTTTCCTTTTATACCCTCACATAACCTAGCACACTCTTTTTGTCCTGATGTTCCATGGCACTGTTATCTCTTAAAAGTCCAAACCAGGTGTTATGTTTAAAAACAAACAAAACACCCTCCTGCAGGTTTATCTGATGGTCTCCTCATGATTAGACACAGGCATGATATCAGAAACATAGGACATATACTTTTGCTATTACTGGTGATGCTAAGTGTACAGTTACTTGGTTAAAGTGGTAGTCACTGCATCTCTCCATTTGCAAAGGTATCTTTTTTACCCTTTGAAATTACTAAGCAGGCCGTGGGGTGGTCCCCTGAAATCAGATAAATGTTCTAATCCCTAAACAAACCTTTATCAGTAGTTTTAGCATCTAGATTATTACTTGAACCAATTATTACTAGAGTAGCTGCAAAATAACAATTTTCTGATTCTATTCTTTCATAAATACTATTTTTGACAGGGTGAATGTACCAGAAACTGCCAGCAGAGGACACTAAGTGACAAAGGAAGAGAGACCTGGAAAAGGGGCTGGCAAACTGTAACTAAACACAAAGAAAATGAAAACTCATTGTACACAGAACACAACCTCATGCAAGTCATGTGTTCTCAAACCCAGTAACGTTAAACAGTAAAACAGCATGATGTACAGCTACAGACACCTCCGATGCTGGGATACGCTGCCTCTCACTCTTGTGTCTCTTTCCAATCCCCACTCCCTGCTTCCAAGAATACATACAGTCTGAACCTGTTATAAGACAACAAGCTTTCTATAAGGAAGCAGTAACATCTGCAAAAGACACTGACACTGACAAACCAAACTCCCACAAACTCTCATTTAATCCTAACAACTCCTGACTTAACCACTTCTTGGCCTTTTATGTGAATAAATTCAGCTTTCAGAATGTTAGGCAAAGCAGGGGTTTATCTCGTAAATTCTAAAATGTGAAACACCAATCAGGACAACCCCCCAGAGAACAGGCAAACAGGACTTGGAGGGTGCTTCTTCTACCCTTAATGGTGGGGAGTAGAGGTGAGTGAACAAGCCAACCATGGCACTGGATGAAGGTGACAGACACAGTCACTCTCAGGGAAGGAAGCCCATCCCTTGGTTGACAGACAGCCAGCTATAGGCAATTACTACACTCTAACAAACTCACTGAAAATAAATGCCTATTCTCAATTGTGTCACCAGTGCATAGGCCCAGGGGAAGAGCTCTTACAACACTAGTATAGAAACAAGGATCTTAACCAGGATATGGATACAATTTCCGTAATGAAGTACTTAACCTAGCATAAAGTGCATCTCTTTATGATGGCTACCAGGAGTTATTTTGGAGCCCTGCAGAACTTGTTTCAACCTTTACTGCTAAAAACTGAAACCGGACTATAGAAAGTCAGGTGGAATGTGTCCTAGGCCTCAGATAACTGCAAATTCCAAGAATTTTTTTTTTTTTAATAAAATTTACGTGGCTTTGTTTTGTTCCTTTTCATTTGCAAGAAGAATATGAAAATGTATTCAAGTAAACCTCATGGCTTCTTCGTTGAAAATGCAGATTTAATTCATTAGCCAACGGGGAATAATTTTGGATAATATTAGTGAGCTATTTGTTAATAATCTAATCTCTTAACAATGTCAATCCTCAGTTTAAAAAAAAAAAGTACAATCCTTATCCTTTTGAGGCCAAAAACAAAGCCTACAAGGTATGCCCAACTTCTCATTCTTTTCGCTCTTATTTTAAGAAAACATGTAAAAAACGGTGATAAGCAAAAATAAGCCTGTATTTTGAACCAAAAATATAAAGCCTAAGTTCCTTCCTACTTAGAAAACTCCTACACCAAAAAAAACCCAAAAGAGCCAAGACTTCTCATGAATGCTGAAGCCCATAAGTATATTCTATTTCCCCAATCCTAGAAGTAACCCTGATTAAAATCAGGCTACGTTTTCCTGAGGGCCAATTCATTACCACCTAAGACATTCTCTGACAGCATAAGAAACAGTGAGAACACATTAGATTCAATGGCTGAAAAAAAGGAAAACTCTGTCAACAGGAAAAAAATGAAATGCCCAGAAAGTGGTATGAATATAGATGTGTTCTAAAGGATGGAAAAAGAGGTGAGACATGGCTGAGAGCCCCAAAGCTTGAGTAGGGTAGGAGAGTCTGGGTATCCTGACAGATCTCAAAAGAAAGGGCAAGTTCTGCAGTATGTTACCTTCTTTTCATTTTAAGATTCCTGCTTTTCATTCTACCTATAGGAGGGTAAGTAATTACCATGTTATCTTATATCTGCCCTAAAGCTTTCCCATGAGCTGATCAAACTTACCATAGCTAGTCATTAAGTACTACCAAGGCAGGACAAGAGTAAACTGGCCTGTAATGTATCCAACATACTTGTTAATTAATTCCCATGACATACCAGACCCTATTAATTCAAAGAAATGCTAAAACTACTATTTCTATCAAAGTTTTTTTTTTTTTTTTTTTGAGGTAAGAGTCTCACTCTGTCTCCCTAGGGTTGAGTGGTTGCCTCAACTTCCCAAGCAGCTGGAACTACAGGTTCCCTCCACAAACCCCAGTTAATTTTTCTGTTTTAGGATAGACGAGGGCCTCAGGCTGATCTTGAACAAGTTTTAGTAGAGACAGGCGTCTAGGCTGATCTGATCACCTGCACTCAAACAATCCACCCACCTCAGCCTCCCAGAGTGCTAGGATTACAAGTGTTAGCCACTGTGCCCAGCCTTTTCAAAGTTTTTTAAAAATCTGACACCACTGGCAAACACTTCAAGGCTGTCCACCAGAACTTTGACAACAAAAACATTCCACATTTGTACTGTCCAACATGGCAGTCACTAGCCACTAGCTATTGACATGAAGCTGATGCCACTTAGGAGCCGAGTTATTTTAATTAACCTTAAATACACATGGGTACTGCCTACTCCATTAGATAGGGAAATCTTCATTTTCCTCATTATCATTTGAAATAATCTACCTATGGGCTGGGGTTCTAGCACTCTGGGAGTCCAAGGTGGGTAAATCACTTGAGGTCAGGAATTTAAGACCAGCTTGAACAAAAGCAAGACCCCATTTCTAATAAAAATAGAAAAACTAGGCTCGGCGCCTGTGGCTCAACGGGCTAAGGCGCCAGCCATGTACACCTGAGCTGGTGGGCTCAAATCCAGCCCGGGCCCACCAAACAACAATGATGGCTTCAACCAAAAAAAAAAAAATGGCCGGGCGTTGTGGCGGGTGCCTGTAGTCCCAGCTACTTGGGAGGCAGAGGCAAGAGACTCTCTTGAGCCCAGGAAATGGAGGTTGCTATGAGCTGTGATTGCCACGGCATTCTATCCAGGGTGATAGCTTGAGGCTCTGTCTCTAAATAAATAAATAAATAAATAAAATAGAAAAACTAGCCAGATGTAACGGCAGGTGCCTATAGTTCCAGCTATTCAGGAGGCTGAGGCAAGAGGATTGCTCAAGCCCAAGAGTTTGAGGTTACTGCGAGCTATGACGACGCCATGGCACTCTAGCCTCTACTCAAGGGGAGTGAGTGGCACTGTCTCAAGAAAAAAAAAGAAAGAAAAGAAAAAGAATCTACCCATGGCAGCTTAAAGTAGATGGCCTCTCAATTCTGAGTACCTTGGCAAGTTTTTACTTGAAAGCTTTGAAGCAAATTTTAGTCCCCTACCCTATCAGAAGTCTCTTAAAATTGCTTAAATCTACTCTGGGGCCCAGAACCCTGAGCTGAGACAAGTATCTTTTTCTCCTTCCTAAAGGGGTGGGGGTTGGGAGTTTAAGCTCCTTTGAGGCAGTGGCCTTATCTAGGTCTCAGCTTTACACACTTCTAGTTCCTTGAAATCACTCCCTATCTCTTTTCTGATTTTGTTTCATTTTATCCAGCATTTCTGTGTGTGTCTGTGTCTGTACTTGTGTGTACACACACAGGCACACAAGTTTATACATTTTGTCTCGTTTTGGTGTGAGGGACCCAGTAGTTCAGTTCACTGTGTTGCCAGAAACAGATACTGATTTTGATCTTTTCCACAAATTAAGCAGACACTACTGGGGACCACCATTCTGATTATTTCACTGATTAAACAAATATAAAAGGACATTCAAGAGTGTACTTACCGCTTTACTCGCCCAGTACTGTCCTGACTCAATTCTTTCATTCTTTCTTCAACTTTGTTCAAAAGCTACAATTAAAAGAAACCAGTGGACTTATGGAATGAGCTGCGTGGAATAGCTAAATTACAAACCAGAAGACTGAGGCCATATTGACAAGAGCTACTGGACACATACACCTGCCTGCCCCCCCCCCCACCCCAATCCCTATAGCAGCCTCCATGCCTGGCCCAATTCCATCCTCCCATAGTGTCTCATGGTACTGACCTAACCTTAGTCTCTAAAACAGACTAATAGGGAAGAGAAGTCTAAAGGATGCTGGGGAAACGTTTCATATATTCTCTCCAGTGCTAAGTAAAATCACTACACATACTCAACCAGTTAAAAAAGAAAGCTGATAACCAGGCCCCTAAAAACAACTCAGGGACAACTACTACTCTTCTAAAACCACTTATCTGGAGAGAGGAAAGTTTAAAATTAAGTTAACTGGCAAGTCAGCAATTAAGAGAAAACAAGTTTAATGTCATTAACCTAAGTGTATATTATGATTCTTAAACACTTGAGAAAATAGCAACAAGCAACTGACCCTGTCAATTTCTTCTTTGCTCTGTGCATCACTGTCATAACTCTGAAGGTCCAGTAGCACCAATCCATGTGGGTAAATTCTCAAATTGGCAAAGCTATAAAGGAAAGTGTAATAAAAAAAAATGAATGAATGAAAGTGTAATTTTAAGGTTAGGAACTGTACCATGGTACTCAAAAAAAAATTTTTTCCCCACTAAAAGACCACTGGCTCTTTATTTCTCTAAATTACATAATCTGTTTACTTTCTTATATTAGGGTCTCTTCTTAGGGGAAGAGGCTACCATTCATTTATGAAAGATTTAAAGGGCATCGTCAAATGCTAGGGTTTTTAAAACTGGTTCTTGGACCAAGAAAATGTTTTAGTAGCAGTTCTGTAAATCTTATTTTTCAAAGCAACCTCAAACTCTTGGGCACAATGGATCCTCTTGCCTCAGACTCCCAAGTAACTGGGATACGGGATACTACTGGTGCCTGCCAAAACGTCTGGCTGTTTATTAGAAACAGGTTCCTTTCTCTTCTTCAGGCTGGTCTCTGAACTCCTGAACTCAGGCAATCCACCCAGCTTCAGCCTCCCAGACTGTTAGGATTACAGGCCTGAGGTACCTTGCCATGTCCTGAATCTTACTTTTGTTTTTTTTAAAGTTCCCCCAGGTGAATTGCCAGGTTTAGTAACCAGTGCCTTAAGAGAAAGGGAGGGTGGAAAAGGAGAGCTGGGTTCTCTTAATTAACCTTCAGAGTTAAAACCAGAGCCATTTTTCTCCTGACTGCAAAAGCCAGTAGTAAGTAAATTAATTTTGTAGGGGGTAGGGGAGTGGCAAACTCCAGCCCAACAGCCTGCAAATCTAATCCAGCCCCACAGCATGTTTTTGTAAAGCCTACAGGTTAAAAGTGTTTTTTTTTTGTTTGTTTGTTTTGAGACAGAGTCTCACTATCTCGGCCTCAGTAGAGGTTTATATTTTTAAAGCATTAAAAAAAAAAAAAGTGACTTTATGCAATTCCTTACAGAAAGTCTCCTAACCCCTAATTTAGTGGATCTGATCAGTCCTTTTTTTTTTGAGATAAAGCCTCAAGCTGTCATCCTGGGTAGAGTGCTGTGGCATCACAGCTCACAGCAACCTCCAATTCCTGGGCTCAAGCAATTCTCCTGCCTCCACCTCCCAAGTAGCTGTGAGTACTGGCACCCGCCACAACGCCCAGCTATTTTTCGATTGCAGCCATCATTGTTGTTTGGTGGCCCAGGCTGGATTCGAACCCACCAGCTCAGGTGTACGTGGCTGGCGCCTTAGCCGCTTGAGCCACAGGTGCTGAGCCTGATCAGCCCTTTTTTATGAAATAAACATACTTGAGTGTATCACATGCAGTAAGATGTGTCTGATACAACTTTTGTTTCAATTATATGCGTGTACTTATATTGCATATGATAGATGTGTATTTCCAGGGTTATGATATAAAATTACTTTGTATTACATACTGTAAATTGTGGTTAAGGAAACATTTGAAAACTACGAAATTAGACAATACCTTCTATTCAGAGAATATAAATATTGTGCCTGGATTAAAAAAATAAATAAAACTAATTATTTTTCACCTTCAGTCTTTAATGAAATCAAGTTCAGGCCCAGAAACCACAAACTCATCTACACCTCAGAAGAAGTGATTAATCTTTCCCTTTCCCCTTCATCACCACCGGTAGCAAAGGAAGAGAGAGACCTTGAGTGAAAGAAGGATAGGGAACTGTCACCCCTTAACCACTTGGGTGGTTCTAGCAAGAACATAAGAAAAAGAAGAGGTGGGGGTAGAGAACCCGAAAAAAGGTGGCTGAGGAACAGGGTCAGGCTACTCAGCACCACAAAAGGAGAAGCCTTTTAAGTGGGAGAAGTCAGGCCATAAACAGGCTGTGGAAGATGCAATATTTCCCCACTGAGCCCAGGTGAGGTTTCAGGACAGGCACCTAAGGATGTGTCCCAGTTGACCAAGTGGAAAGGAGAAAGACCAGTGTAGCCTTTTTAACTAAGTATGTTAATTTATTTTTTTGCTTTCAAAAGCAATTTCCAAGTAGATCTTGCTACTCAAAAACCCCCTTCTGGCTCGGCGCCTGTGGCTCAACAGGCTAAGGCGCCAGCCACGTACACCTGAGCTGGAGAGTTCGAATTCAGCCTGGACCCGTCAAACAACAATGATGGCTGCAACCAAAAAAAAGAAAACAAAAAACAGCCGGGCGTTGTGGCGGCGCCTGTAGTCCCAGCTGCTTGGGAGGCGGAGGCAGGAGACTCGCTTGAGCCCAGGAATTGGAGGTTGCTATGAGCTGTGAAGCCACAGCACTTTATCCAGGGTGACAGCTTGAGGCTCTGTCTCAAAAAAAAAAACCCTTCTGGGAAGATTTCTAAGTCCTCTGTACAACTGGAACTGGTGTCCATGGTACAGTGGTAGGCAGGACACGGCCGCAAGGGCTTTTAGGAACTAGCGAGAGATGTAACTACTTATATAGTCACCTGAAACTGGAGAAACAGCCTACTGAGGTGGCAGATGGACCACAGTAAAGACAGTGAGAGGTGATAAGGACAGAGATGGACTGACTGCAAGTCTGCTTTCAGAACACTGTCCCAATCAACTGTGACAAAGCATGGTGAAAGATGAGGGGCAGAGGGGACTTTGGTGGTGGTGTTGATTTAGGTCATCCTTAATGAAGAAATAATCACATTAGATACATTGGTGGTATCTGCTAAACACACATGGAAATTGAAATTTAAGTCTTGAGCGGTGCCTGTGGCTCAGTGAGTAGGGTGCCAGTCCCAGCCAAATTGTAACAACAACAAAAAAAATAGCTGGGCATTGTGGCGGGCACATGTAGTCCCAGCTACTCTAGAGGCTGAGGCAAAAGAATCGCCTAAGCCCAAGAGCTCGAGGTTGCTGTGAGCTGTGACACCATTGCACTTTACTGAGGGTGAGGGTGACAGAGTTAGACTCTGTCTCTAAAAAAAAGAAAATAAATAAATAATTTTTTTAAAAAAGAAATATAAGTCTGGGCTTCAGGAGGAAGGGGTTGGAAAACCTTTAACAGGCATCAATATAGAGAATGTCAATTAATGCCATAGGTGGATCATGTAGGCTTATAAAAAATAATAGGCGGCAAGGTAAACAAAAAAAGAAGGCAGGGTATGCTCAAAAACCAGAAGTTTCCCTTATTTCACAGCACTGTCCTCCTGGTTTCTGGAAGATTAGGGAGGTATTAATTTCTTTTTTTCTTTTAATAGAGGAACAAAAAAGGGAGAGAAAGTGGAACATTAATAAAATGAAAGCCAGCTTGGCACCCATGCTCAGTGGTTAGGGCGCTGACCACATGCACCCACATACACCAGATCTGGTGGGCCTGCTAAACAGCAACAACTACAATAACAACAACAACAACAAATAGCCAGGCATTCTGGTGGGTGCCTGTAGTCCCAGCTACTCGGGAGACTGAGGCAAGAGAATTGCTTAAGCCCAAGAGTTTGAGATTGCTACGAGCTGTGACGCCACAGCACTCTACTGAGGGTGACAAAGTGAGACTCTGTCTAAATAAATAAATAAACAAATAAATAAATGAATTGAAATGAAATGAAAGGCTTGGCACCTGTAGCACAGTGGTTATGGCGCCAGCCACATACACTGAGGGTAGTGGGTTCAAACCTGGCCCCTGGCCTGCTAAACAACTGCAACCAAAAAAAGGAAAAAGAAATAGTTGGGCATTATGGCGGGCACCTGTAAGTCACAGCTACTTGGGAGGCTGAGGCAAAAGAATCGCTTAAGCCCAAGAGTTGGAGGTTGCTGTGAGCTGTGATGCCCCAGCACTCTACCAAGGGCAACACAGTAAGACTCTAACTCAAAAAAAAAAAAAAAAAAAGAAAGAAAGAAAGAAAACAAAAGTCATTGAAAGTATCCCCTCAGTTTCACAAATTTTTTTTTTTTTTTTGAGACAGTCTCACTCTGTCGCTCCATGGTGTCATACCTCACAGCAACCTAAAGTCGTAGGCTTAAGTGATCCTCTTGACTTAGCCTCTCAAGTACCTGGGACTATAGGTACCCGCCACAAGGCTCAGCTTGTTTTTTCTATTTTTAGTAGAGATGGGCATCTTGCTCATGCTCAGACTGGTCTCAAAGTCTTGAGCTCAGGAAATCCGCTGGCCTGAGTCTCCCAGAGTGCTAGGATTACATGTGTCAACCACCGCCCAGCCAAAGTTTCACATTTTCAAATTAACAGTGCCAATTACTAAGAATCTTAGTAGTTTGATGAACTAAGCCAGTCTAGATAAAATATAAATCTACACTTAAGAAACTTCAAAGAGCTCAATGCACTGACATCTGTTATCAGATGTTTCTTGGCTTAGGCTTTCTTTTCTTTCTCAGAACACATCTACTTTCAACTACATATTGACTACAAAAAAACTGTACAGTCTTTGAAGTCTTTGAAAATCTAACACTATGGCTTGGCACCTGTAGCACAGTGGTTACGGCACCAGACACATACACCGGAGCTGGCGAGTTCGAACCCGGCCAGAGCCAGCTAAACAATGACAACTGCAACAAAAATAATACCTGGGCATGTGATGGGCACCTATAGTCCCAGCTACATGGAGGCTGAGGCAAGAGATCGCTTAAGCCCAAGAGTTTGAGGTTGCTGTGAGGCCACGGCACTCTACCCAGGACGACATACTAAGACTCTGTCTATAAATAAATAAATAAAATAAAACCCAACACCAGAATCTTGGATGGACTTTATCATTCTGCATTTTAGTATGGTCTGCATTAACTGCTAATCATGCAAAACAGTACCACGCAAGGTGGGGTTAGCTGACCCACAGCAGCATCGCATGGGAGCTTGTTCGAAGTGTGATCCAGAGCCCAGTCCCAGACCTTCTGCATCAGAAACTGTTGGGGTGGAAGCCAAGTTATCTGTGTCATAACCCATTCTGGGTTATTGCCTGCCATCTCACACTGTTGATACTGCCAAGGGGTCTTGGTCCTGGACCTACAGTAGAATCAACAGGTCTTTGAAGAGATACAGATGTCTGGGCCTGATCACCCCAATCTCTGGAAGAAATGCTTGGACATGGGCATTTTTTGGAAGCTCTCCCAGGAGAAAGATTCTAACATGCAGCTAGGGTTGAGAAGCAGTGAGTTCCAGACCCTCCTAAAAGATGTGAAAGAAGAAAATAAACACCTGGATGCCCTCTTTCCCCCTCTCTGCTCTTACCCCATCTGAAGACCAGTCTAGGCTACCTTACCTGCCATTTTTGTTTGTGTAGGTTGCTAAATAACCATGGTCCTGCCAGGTATGCACCGACTCCGCCATCCCCTGCTCCTGGAAAATGGACTGGAGGCCTTTCAGAATAGTTTCGCCATCAGCTGGAGAACAGGGGGAGAAGATGGGAGGTTCAGGAAGAAATGGTCATTATTTACAGGGACCTCACCTAATGTGCATGATACAATGGTACATTTCAAAACTATTAAGAAATGAGTATAATTGTGATGGATGTGTTACTTAGTTCAATGTAAGCATTTCACATTGTATATCAAAGCAGTACACTTAAGCCCATAAACGCAACAACGTACAAAGTTCTGATTTAATAAAAAATAATAATAAAGGGCAGTTACTGTGGCTCACTGATTAGGGCTCTGGCCCCATATTCCGAGTGTGGCATGTTCAAACCCAGCCCCAGCCAAATTGCAACAAAAAATAGCTGGGCATTGTAGGGCAGACGCCTGTAGTCCCAGCTACTTGTAAGGCTGAGGCAAGAGAATCGCTTAAGTCCAAGAGTTTGAGGTTGCTGTGAGCTGTGATGCCACTGCACTCTACCCAGGGTGACGGCTTGAGACTCTGTCTCAAAAATAATAGTAATTGGCTCGGCTCCTGTGGCTCAACGGGCTAAGGCACCAGCCACGTACACCTGAGCTGGCGAGTTCGAATCCAGCCCAGGCCGCCAAACAATGATGGTTGCAACCAAAAAA
>CAUYON010140450.1:0-20455 GCA_963573935.1 Arctocebus calabarensis | reverse complement strand
TAAAGATTAAGTAGCTGCCTCCAGCTTGTTCAGAGTCCAGAGCAGGCATTCAAACCACCTTCCTCCCCAGCTGCACTGTGACCTTATCAGGATATTCTTTGCCATTAGAAGCTTGTAGTGATTCTTTGCCCTATACTATTTCAAAAGCAGGTTCTACCAACGCGTCATTGACCACTCAAACGGCCATCATGCAACACCAAGTTTCCCTATCTCGGTGACCAGGTCCACCGTCCTTCCCATTGGAGCATCCTTACCATCTGTTTCTCTATTACCTAACATGTCACCAAGTCTTTAGATTCAATCTTCTGAACTGTCTGCTACATCTAAAGGGTGGCATCCTATAAACCCACTGAATATAGGTTTGCATATATAATTGCATGGATAAATAGTTGAGGGGAGTAATAAATTATATCAATTATGTAAAAATATACATAGAAAAAGACTTTGCCCAAATTATTTGCCCAGGAAATGTGCCCAAAATATTAACAGTGGCAGCCTGGCAATGAAACTCCTTGCTTTATCATCCTTTAATTTCCAACTTTCCTGTAACTACTTTAACCTATATAATCCAATAAAAGATTTTTTTTTAATAAACCTGAGGAGGTCACCAATTTAGGGATTTTGTTTTAAAGAAAGTGTGGATTCGCCTGTAGTCCCAGCTTACTTGGGAGGCTGAGGCAAGAAAATCGGCTAAGCCCAGGAGTTGGAAGTTGCTGTGAGCTGTGTGATGCCATGGCACTCTGCCAAGGGTGACAGAGTGAGACTTTGTCTCTACAAAAAAAAACACATGTGGATTCCACCTTTGTATCTGACCCATCTGAAATTTCAAAATTGGCAAGGTCTTATCTGAGTTATAGCTAGGATGAAATGTTTTTTTATTCAGCATTGTCATAGTTATTTTCTGCTCTCTCCTTGCACCTTTTTTGCAGGTTGCTCAACTCAGAATTACTCAGGGTACACAATTTTTTCTTACTTTTATTCACACAAATAGTAAGCTTGTCTCCTACAATTGTTCCCTTTAGGAAAAGAAAAATTGGCCAATCTGGAAACCAATTCTCTCATGATCCTGAAATGAAATCCTTCTGAAAACGATTCAAAGAAACTCAATTCTGTTTCTATTATTTGTCCAAATATTGGCTAACATACCAGATATCCACGCTAAAAAAAAAAAAAAGGAAAGAAATCTGATAGGCCACCTCATCTGTATGCTGTGTGTAACATACATTTCAAAGTCTTTGTTTACAGAATTTTAAAAAGCTGATATTTATGCATGACACAAGAAACTGACTATATGATTTTTCTCCTTTTTCTTTATAACCTTTCACAGCAATATGAGATGTATTAATATATTCTCCTTCACACACAAAACTAAAATTCAATTAACTCCTCATCACACATGTTAATATGAAAATTTATAGCATGAAAAATTTTAACTATTTGTATTTGGCTTTGAAAACAGGATATAACCATTGGATAATGGATTTTTCTATCATAACTACATTCTACTTAAGCCAGCATGAAAAAAAATCAGTGAATACAGCTCACCCAGAAATAAAGCCACGATTGGTAGCTTTTTAAAAAAACTTGCTTGTTTTGAAGCATAATTCTGAAGCTGTCTTCTGAGCTGAGGGGACCCAGAAGGGAAGGTGGGGGCTGCAGTGTGTTCTGTAGGCCTGAAACTGAAAGTACTTTCCAGACCCTCTGCGGTGGGCCTTCTGTGGATTATAAAATCAATCTAGTGGATAGGAACATCTTTCTTAGAAAAGCATTTTTAGAAAGAATACATGCATCTCACATAGTAAGAGTAAGAAAGAATTGATATAAGACACTCTAATTTTCAGTACAGGTAGTCCACAGGTTATGAATGAGATAGGTTCTATAGGTTTGTTCTTAAGTTGAATTTGTATGTAAGTTGGAACAGATATCTGTAATAACCTCCATTCGTGTGAGTCATACGTCAGTCAGATGCTTATAACTCAGGGACTTATTGTAATAGCCTTTGTTCAAAAGTTCAAGTTGTACATAACTCACATATTTGTAACTCAGAGACTGCCTGGACACACAGCCACACATAGACGTGTGTCTGTACGGGACTGAACTACAATATCTCTTTCTCAGTGTGGGTCTCAATGAAAAAGCTTTAAAAGCAATAGGCTTAAAGGGCAGGTCTACTGAATAAGGCTTCTCAGTGGTAATACCAGTTAGGATTCTTGTTATGTCGGTAATAAACTAACAGTTCCAATTAATGAAACACTCCAGTTTAACTCCCATGGATGGCTAAGCTGACAGGCATTTCCTAAATCCGTGTTAAGAATATTTTAAAGCAAAAAAAAAAAAAGCCCAGGGCTGGTGGCTCATGCCTGTAATCCTAGCATCCTGGAAGGCTGAGGCATGTGGACTGCTTGAGCTCAGGAGTTCAGACCAGCCTGAAGCAGAGCGAGATACCTGTCTTTAAAAAAACAAAATACCCAGGCACTGTGGTGGACACCTGTAGTCCCAGCTACTCGGGAGGCTGAGGCAAGAGGATCTATTGATCCCAAAAGTTTGAGGTTGCTGTGAGCTAGGATGCTAGGGAGCACTCTACCCAGGGCAACAGAGTGAGACTGTCTAAAAAAAAAACATTTAAAGCACATTTATCTGTAGTCTGTGCTATACATATTTACGTTCTTTATGTTTTCCAACTGAAATTATTTTTAATACTGCATGCTATTGGAGGAGAGGGATATTAAAAAATTGGAGGCCGGGATAAGGTTGCAAGCTGTAAATATTAAAACATGTAGCTGGTATCATTTTTGTGGTGAAGAAAAGAAGTTACATTATTCATTAGCTGGCAGGGTATGAAAAAATAGCTAATTCTTTTTCTCCCAGTCCCAACCTTTAATCAGTTCTCGTTGCAAACGATCAGTTTTCCTTTGGACCAGCCCTGTCCTGTAGATGGATGGAAATAGTCTCTTTCTGTGCTGTCTGATACAGTGGCCGCCAGCCAGGTGGGTCTCTTGAGTACTTAAACTGAGGCTACTACAACTAAGGAAACAAATTTTTAATGAATTTAAAATTAAAGAGCCAACATATGCTAAATGAAATAAGCCAGTCCCCAAAAACACGAACAATGTATGATTTCACTTATGTAAAGCACCTAGGGTAATCAAACTCAGGGAAACAGAAAATTGAATGCTGGTTGCCTGGAAACACGAGGAGAAGGAAACAGAGTTATTTAATGGGTACAGAATTTCAGTTTCACAAGATAAAAAAAGTTCTGTAGAACAGCTGCACGACAACGTGAATGGACTTAATACTACTGAACCGTACAATTTAAAACAGCTAAAGAGGGGGGCGCAGTGACTCGTGCCTACAATTCCGGCTACTGGAGAGTCTGAAGCAGGAGGATCAGTTAAGACCAGCAGGTCAGTTAAGAGCAGCCTGGGGAACACAATAAGACCCCCTTCTCTAAAAAATAAATATTAAAAAAAAATTAGCCAGGCATGGTGGTGTGCAGCTGTAGTTGGAGCAACTTTGGGAGGCTGAGGCAGGAGGCTCACTTGAGTCCCATAGGAAGCTTCAGTGAGCTATAATAGTGTGCTACTCTGCTCTAGGCTGGATGACATAGCAAGACCTCATCTAAAAAAAAAAAAAAAAAAGACTAAAATGGCAAATTTTATGTTACATGTGTTTCACCACAATTAAAAATAAAACATTAAAAATATTAAACAGGCACATGCGGCCAGAGGCTACTGTAACTAGGTCACACGGCTTTGACATTGTGCCTCGGGCTATGGGAAAGTATCCTTAAGCTCAGTTGCTAGCCACCATTGTCCTCTGCACAAACTTTTTTCAAGATTCATGACTTCCTCCAGGGAAGAAGATATTAGTGCTTCCCTGGAGCTCTCTCTGCAAAGGAGCTGTGTACACCAGCATTCGCCCTCTGACTGGTGGCAGGAGAGCTGAGTTCCTGCCTGTGGGACTGGAGGGCTGTACTCCTGTAACTAGGAGACGGCTTACAGAATGCCTACAGACAAGGAGGGAGGAAGCTGTGTGGGAGAAAAGATCTTTGTCCTCAAGTTCAGTGAGTAGTTATTGAAGGCGTGAATGCTCTCAGCCCAGGCAAGGGTTTTCTTTGCATGACTGCCCCACTACCCTGCCCCTTTGTCTCAGTGATGCTACGAGTGTCCCTCATCAGTCACCCTTCCAGGAAGAAGAAAGCTTTGAGTTGCCAGCAAGGAAGAAAATGACTATATATATAAGCTAGAGACTCATTAACTGTCTTGCAAATACCTATGACAGTCTGCCTTCACTTACGCAGAGAATGAAACCCAAATATGCAGTCAGGCTCTCTACACTCTTGGCTTTACTAAGCGAACCAAGAAGGTCAAATTCATCGTCTGTGCGTTCCACCTTCCAGAAAAGCAAGGAAGAAATTACTATATTCTTGATTAATGAATGTGTTTTTTTAAAATTACTACCATTCCTTCTGAACTGAAAATAGGCCAAACAGTAATCATTTATAAATTGATTTTTCTTTGGTATATCTACTATGGAAATAAATGAAATGTTTGGGAAAGGTATTATGGAAGTAAAAATTGGGATGTCGGTGCAGCTGACAAAGATTCCACCATGTGCTTCACTGAAAGCTCAAGATAGGAGAGCAGTGATTTTCAACTGATGTGCCACAGCACCCTGGTGGGCCATGAGAGGATCTTAGGCAAGCCATGAAAATGTTTAAAGATCTTTAACTAAATTATTTTTGAAAGAAGTTCAAAGTACAGTAAGTACATTCTTTTTCATACTCTTTTTTTTTAATCAGCATCATTAAAGTGCACTGCAGAAGTTTAAATATAGATTCAAGTGTGCCCTGAGATAAAAAAAAAAAAAAAAGGCTGGAAAATGCTGCAGTAGTGCATAAAGCTTTAGGACTCCATAGACATGAATTCCAGCTCCTAACATTCAACACAGAACTACCTAATGGCGGATTGAACATTTAGGGGATAGGTTTGGGAGCCCACCTGAGTTTAAATCTAAGCCCTGTCGCTTCTCTAAGCCTCTATGTAAGAAGGATAAAGACAAGTGATTAGTTCACCTTTCCCCGGGTTGCAGAAAGATTCAAACAAGATGATACTGCAAGTACTTACACAGAGCTCAAAGTATCATCCAGGACACCGTAAGGACTCAACTGTCAGGAGAACAAGAAAAGGATACTTGATGAAAGCTTTCCCATCCTTAAATTCTACCTGTTCAGACTTCAGAAATCTGCCTTTTCCTTTGATGTGTCTAAATGCTCTTTCACCTTTTCAAGATTAGCTTCATTGCCCCCTCATGACTTTTAAGAGATGCTTAACATTCCTTTCTCTAATTCCAGAGCAGCATCCACTGCAGCAGTTACCTCTGTGGGCTGCAGTGCCAGTCTTCAGCTAACATACTTCCCAGGGCAGCAGACCGTAGATTTGTTTGGTATGGCCCAGAGTCTTGCCCTGGGTAGTGCTTTCTAGACATCAGAATTAGCAGTCAATATCTTAGTATGTTGAGATTTCCCACAAACACTCAGCTATTTGGCTTCTGCTGAAAACTCAAAGATCTGGCAATATGGGGTCCACAATCCTGAGTGACGGAAATCCTGGAGTTGGCTAGTGTTTCCTCTCCACAGGGCCCACGCTCCCCACGGACGCCTCCAATCTGCCACTGAGGCCAGTGTACTCGTTCGCGATGCCTGCCTAGCACAGAACCACAGGGTATAGGCACAGGAGAACAACACTGCGGAGTCACCCAGACCCGAGGCCCCCTCCTGACTCCGCCCACTGACTTTGGGCCAGTTTCCTCCTATGAAACTAACCACCCATACAAAACGCAGCACTGGGAAGTGCGTGTTGAACATGGAGAGCACCTAGCGCGGTGCCTGTTCGTGATGGCACTCAGGCTGACTGAATTCTTACAGCTCACCGGCAACACACTTTAATTCCCTACTGTGCACCTTCACCCGGGCACAGCGGACATGCTCATGTCCCAAAGTGTAACTAAAATGTACTTTGAGGGAGAAATCTCTAGATCTAACTATCAACTAACAGAGACTACAAATGACACGACAGGGGCGTGACCAGCAAAAGCCAGACTATGGGAAACTCTGCCAGACAAAGCTGGCTTCTTCAAAAATACCAACACAAGAAAAAAAAATTGCCAGGCGTTGTGGCAGGTGCCTATAGTCCCAGCTACTCAGGAGGCTGAGGCAAGAGAATCACTTGAACCCAAGAGTTTGAGGTTGCTGTGAGCTATGATGCTACAGCACTAAGAGGGTGACAAAGTGAGATTCTGTCTCAAAAAAAGCAAAAGAAAAAAAATTAAGAGACAACATTACATAAGAGATACATGAACTAATTGCGATAAATAGAATTTATTAGATCCTGACTTAAATATAGTATACAAAAATTTTATAAGACAACTGGGGTAATATGAACACTGATTGGATATTAGATGATACCAAGGAATGATTGTTAATGTCTTAGATATGATCATGGTGCCATGGCTATGTCTATAAAGAGAGTCCATATATTTTAGAGATACCTACTGAAATATCTCCATGTGAAATGATCTGATAAAAGTAATGCAGGATGGGGAGAAAGGGAGAAAGCTTAGACGAAGAAAGATTGGCTATGAAATAAAAATTATAAGGCTGAGGCAGGAGGACCACTTGAGGCCAGAAATTTGAGACTAACTTAAGTAATAGCAAGACCCCATCTCTACAAAAGTAATTTTTTTAATTAGCTAGTGATGGTGGCTTGTACCTGTAGTCCCAGTTACTTGGCAGGCTGAGGCAGGAGGATCCTTTGAGCACAGGAGTCCAAGGCTGCAGTGAGCTGTGATCCCGTCACTACACTCAATTGCCGAGAGCAACTGAGCAAGACCCTGGAAAGAAGGAAAAGAAAGAGAAAGAGGAAGGAATTGTTAAAGCTGGGTGATGGGTACATGGAGTTTACACTACTGTTCCTTTTACTTGTGTAGATGCTTGAAATATTCTGTAGTAAATAACATTTTAAAAGTAAAATGATAAGATGTTTAAATTCTTTAAAGTTTAGAGATAGCACTAGGATAATCTAATGTAAGGAGTATCTTCTGGATTTCTATTAGTGAGGAACTTATTTGTGGCCTCAGACAGCCTCCTGAGGAACACTGTGGTAGGAAGAATGGGGGAGATTTATGATTGGCTTGGTATGTTCATGCACCAGAGTTAGAGGACAGTCGCCATTCCCTCTACCTTGGCTTTATTTCTTTTCCTCCAGTTTTAAAACACCTGACACTGCTCACTGGACTTCGAGCTCCATGAGAGCAAGAACTCATAATCCTTATTTCCCTGGCACCCAGAACAGAGATTGGCACATAAGATCTCAATCATTGAGTTATTGAAAGGGAAGGGAGACATCTATATTTCATCTTCAATGAGAGAAAAAGATCAACAAAATTTCATTTTGACACAGTGCTCCCATGTCATGGTTCAACCCACAATATTCAAATTTAGCCCAATGTCAAAATGCTCTGGGGGGCTTGTTAAAATGGCAGATTCCTAGACACCCCATTCTCAGAGATTCTGATTCAGTAAGTCCAAGCTGAGCTCATAGGAAGAGTATTTTTAACAAATGCCCAGGTGTTTAGATGCAGCCATTTCAGACTGGTGTGTAATATCCACTCAGTATTTCTAAATCACTAGGACCTGATGAGAACTATTTTTTGAATACTCTTTTTCTAAGTAACTGAAATTATCACAAAGTCATTTGTTATTCCATTTCCCAAATACTGCAATTTAAGTTGATTAGATTAGAAACAGGAAAATGAAAATGACATCTATTTAAAAATTGAAAAGACAAAATCCTAGAAAATTAATGACTGCTCAACTTGACCTTAACTCCTGATCATGTAACAGACTGCTGGTACATTCTCCTGTACACAGCAAATACAACCACTTAGATGATCACTAGAATAAAAAAAAAAAGTACAACATATTTATGGTACATAATTGGCTATCTATGTGCAGCATGGAAAGTTGAAAGTACATAAATACACAGGGGAAAACTGATGAAATGAAAAGAGGTCACACAAATATATAGGGTATCATTCAAATTAGGTACATCATCTAGATAGATGCAAAAAGATCATAAGGAAATGCAACAAAAATTTTAAGAGTAATATTATCTCTGGATCATAGAATTCCAGGCAATTTCCTAATCTTTACATATTTCAAATTTTTCACATGCAAATGCAGAATTTGTAATGAAAATATCTCTTTTCAAAAAAAAGGAAAAGAAGCGTTGCAGTAAAAATAATTTGTTATTCAATTCATTTCAGCTAATAAATATGGCCCCGTAGTAAGACAGAGACTCTGGGCTGAGGGAAAACCCCACAGATCAGCAGTGGCAAATGAACGAATTTTACCTCTTGGCCACATCTGATTCTGCCTCATTTGAAAGATGCGATCATACTGAGAAATATGAATTAAAGCAAAATGTCTAATGTCATGATCCATGCAATAGACTATTAACTAAGGAAATGTTAATAATTCAATGGCATGTTGTGCTTCACAATCTACTTAGGTAGAATCTGTTCATAAGCAACTGATCACTCTACAAAAGTCTTCTTCCAGTCACTCCAGAATTTCTCTATAATGGAAAATATTCTTAAATAATGTTTCCATTTTTAATGTCAAAAAGTTTTCAGGGACACCCCCATGTAATAGTCACAGTTTGTGGGAAAAAAATATGCTATGAATTTAGTGACACGTTCAATGAATTTTTACATACTCGATGACAACGAAATTCTTATACACTTGAAACATAACAGCTCAGATACACATATCGTTATTGTTTACATTCAATGCTGGGACACAACTGAATTCAAGAACCACCTATGAAAACCCTACCACCCTTAGCGGTTCTAAGCACATCTCTCTGGTGCATTTGAAATCTGATTCCGCTTTTTTACAATATAGCCTGAATATATATCTATAATGTAAGAGCTCTTTCAGAGATTTCAAAGAGAACAAAAGAGGAGAGATTAAAATGGCACTTATTCCTGGATACGACAATGTTTTTTAAATACAGGGAGGAGCAGATAAACAACCTAAGTAGGACTCACTATTCACTCAAACTAGCCAAATTAGAAAAATATAGTCAGATCCAGTCCATTGTAAAGAAGATGCTTTCCTATACATGGTAGGTTGTAAAAGAGGTATCCATCTTTGATAGTGATACAAAGAAAGACAGAAATAACCTGCATCACATTAATGACTATAGGTCAGCCCTGTGCAGTCAGGATAATCACTCTAAGAAATTACATCATATCTTTTTAATAAAGTCAGATATACCCAGATTCTGGATGCTGTTTCTCTATACTTACTAAGTTCCTAATCTGTAAAATAGGGCCGTGATGTCAACCTTGTACAGTTATGGGGCTTAAATGAGATAACATATGCAGGGTGTCTAGAATACATATACATTCAAGAAATGAATCCCCAAGTTAATGTTCCCTTAACTTGTCCTTAAAGAATGGGGACCCGGGATTGTAATGATGATGAAGACAAAGGAAGAAAAACGTGTTTAAAATAGGCAGTGGTCTGGTCGGGTGCCAAAAGCATCCTCTGTGGGAAATATCTGGGAATTACTGAGCAAGCCACATCTAAGCTCCTTTCATTTCCTTCTGTTCTTATTTTTGGACACTGCTGCCACTGTGTGCACTAATTTGGCAAGGTTACTTTGAATTATGACCTTCCCATTCCCACCATCTGTCTTCCCTTCCCATCTAAACAGTGCATCGCCTATTCTCATCTTTCCCATTAATGCAATTTGATATGTACCTGTTAACTCTGTAAATTAGGATTGAAAAAAAAATCATCTCAAACATCCTTAAAATGGCAGTTGACCATTTAATTCTACATTGGTGTAAAAAATTAGCCAATGATTGCATTTCTTACAAAAGAAATAAAGTAATAATATTTAAATCTTGCTGGTATGAAAACAAAGGGTTACTTTATGTCTAGCAAAACGGAATTAAAAACTACTTCGTAAATGTCTATGGATGTTAGAGCTAGTTGTTGTGTTTTACCATTAGCAAATTTGTCTCATTTTATTATCAAAGAAGAGCCTATTTACATACATGTGAATATATTATTATGTATATGCATATATGTACATATATGTATGTAAATATAAGTATATACAATGTCTAGGTAGGAAGGTAGAAAGACAGAAACACAGACACACAGATACAATAAATTTTTAAAAGTTCTGAGAGGACTAATATCTAACTAAGAGGTGGGAGCCAGAGTAAAGATGAGGATATAGAGATAGAAACTTTAAATTTCACCATATCTAGGTATATATGTACTGTGGTTTTAAAATGTTTACAGTAAGCTTATATTGCTTTATTGGCCTTTTAATTATTTTTAAAAATCTGATCATGTTAGTGCTTAAGAATACTTTAAGACATTTCATTAATTCTTTCTGGTCACCAGGGCACTACTAAGTGAAATAAAAATAAACTAAAGCTTTATACTTTTTTTTTTTAATTATGACCTTCCCATTCCCACCATCTGTCTTCCCTTCCCATCTAAACAGTGTATCGCCTATTCTCATCTTTCCCATCAATGCAATTTGATATGTACCTGTTAATTCTGTAAACTAGTATTGAACAAAATCATCCTTAAAATGGCAGAGTGCCATCACATCACTGCTCACAGCAACCTCCAATTCCTGGGCTCAAGCGAGTCTCTTGCCTCCACCTCCCAAGTAGCTGGGACTACAGGCGCGCGCCACAACGTCCGGCCATTTTTGGGTTGCAGCGGTCATTGTTGTTTGGCGGCCCGGGCTGGATTTGAACCCGCCAGCTCAGGTGTACGTGGCTGGCACCTTAGCCCGTTGAGCCACAGGCGCCGAGCCTAAAGCTTTACACTTTTAAGAGGGAAGAGAAAAAGATATTCAGGAGAACTTTTGATGATTACATAATTTTAATCAGGATTTTTAAGAAGTCAATGAATCACCAACATGTACTTTGAGCCTCTAACCACCTACAGGCACTATGAGCAACACAAAGAAAAATGGAGCCAAAATGTTCTCCAGGTCTTAATCATCTGGAAGAAGAGGCCTTTAAATACGTGACCAAGAGAGGAAAGTAGTAACCTGACTTACGGCATGATCAGAGCGAGACTCCATCTCAAAAGAGCACAGAAGAAGCCATGAATCACCCCAAGCTCCTTCTCCCAGCTTCAGGTGACCAAAAGCTCGGAGGTCCCCAGCCCACTATATTTCCAGCCATCCTAACTGGGTGAACTGACGTTTCTCCCAGGTCACTTCAGCCTCTTCCAAGAGGCTGGGGCTGGGTCCCTGACAACACTGGAAGATTATGAGGAATGGGGGACAGGTAGATATGACTAACACACAGGTCACTTCTTACCTTCTTGAACATCAGGAACCTTGCCTATCAGTAGAGAATGGGAATATGTAGCCTTAGCCATCCTTACTGACAAGAACTGCATAATAACCATGCCTAAGAGCTGCTGAGAAGAACAATCCACTGAAGCTGAGGGTAGGCACAGGTGTGAGGGTTGCGCAGATGCACAGAGTGGCAGAAAGCTACACACATGCCTATCACCAAGTATAGGCTGGGCTCCAAACCCCAAAAGCCTGTGGCTGATCTGCAGATAAAAGGCAAATAACGGCATGCCTCACCCCAAGTGACTCTTTTCTACATTTCTTGGCTCTTCCACTGATTTTCCAAATAAAACGTTCTTAAACATTGGCAAAGAGTGTCTAGAGCTCATCTGGGTCTGTAATTGGAATGACACCAAACTTATACATTCATTTGACATGGGTAATTAATCACAATCATAAAATCTAAAATTTTTTGTTAGAATAGTAAACATTCACTATGTGCTTTCACGTGCTAGGCAATATATAAACATTTTAGTGTGTGTGTACTCCATCATCCATTTTACAGGTGAGAAAACTGAGGCTAACAAGGGTGAAGAAACTTGTCCAGAAACACATAACAAGTAAACAGTGGAGTACGAATTCAGACTTATAAATTCTCCTAACCACCTGGGTGCCCTGACTCCATCTCCCCAGCCCAGCATGGGGAGTGTTTCTTCCTTGGTGTGAGCTTTTCTTTAAGTCCATTGTTAGAGACCTATAGATGAGTTCAGCCCAATTCCCAACAAGTTTACTAGAAAGAGATCAAATATCCTCAAAGAAGAAAAATTATGGGGACATAGGAGAAAACTGAAGAGCATGAAAATGTTTCTGTTTTTTGCCAAAAAGACAAAGATGACTAATCTGTGGAGTCAACACAGCAGCTGTCAATAGACAAACAAGGCTTTTGGAGAATATCTGACGAAAATGATCTTTAAATTCATCAGCAAAGGGTATGTGGGATTAACCAAATTTCAGAAATGACAATTAGCCCTGCATGGCATTAAACAGTATTACAAGATTCCACACTTAAGAAAGTTTGATCCTGATACAAAAAATAGATTCACAAAGTAGAGAGTCCTGAAGTACACACAGCCATATAATCTAGGAAATTAGTATGTGATGGAGGCTGAATTAGAAACTGAGGGGAAAGAGACATTAGATGATAAATGGTGCTGGTATAATTGCCTATATGGGATAGGGAAAAGAAGAGAGAAAACTGTCCAAATCCCCAATTCATGTCTACAGCAAAACAAATGATTATAATTGAAAACTTTCAATTTTCATAAATAAAACCATAAAAATACAAAACATACAGGTAATTTTTAAAAATAACATTAGATAGAGAAAAACCTATCTAAGCAAGCACAAAAATAAACTCAATAACTCACAAAAATATATAGATTGAGTTATAAAATAACAACTTCCTGTGGGACAAAAGTGTTTAAGTGAAAAACTAGGAAATACACTTGCAACAAACATAAAAAAGAACTAATTTCCTTAACATATCAAGAGCTGGTACAGATCAATAAGATGACTACCTCAAAGGAAAAATAAGAAAAGTTTATAAACACTAGTTCAAAGAAAAATAAATACAAATAGACAAAATACTTATTGAAAATATTATTCCTACTCACAATTAAAGAATTACAAATTAAAGTTAAATCAACAAATATATAAGATTAACAAAGATTTAGAAATTAGATAATATTCCATCTTGACAATTGTTTAGGAAAGTAACTTTGGGTAATTTGGCCAAATCTAACAAATTAAATGTGATCTGTATTACTTAGTTCCTTTTTAAGGACAAAATTACCCTGTGGAGATACCTATCAATTTATATCATAATGAAAATTATTTTATTCAATTATTTATACTTTCTTTTATATCCCCCTACTATCTAATCCATTAGAATAAAGTAAAATGTGGTCAACTATTAAGCTCTGTACCTGAATTTTTATGCCTGTAAACTCATTTATTGTTACCATTAACCCCTTGGTGGCACAATGTAGGAAATGAAAGAAGAAAGTGAGTGAGAAGACACCAAACAGAATCTTTGACAATTATGCAATTTTTGTCCAGCTGCAGGGAAAATCCTAAGATAGACACCTAGGGAATTAAATGTAATGGCCCTTTGAATAAAAATGTCCATACCTCTCAAGTGTATCTCACGATGCTTTCACATATGGAGACCTGTGCAAAGCATCCATGAATGTGGCCACCTATTCAGATGTTTGGGCCAGCAAGAATTTCATTAAAGCCCATACAAAAATCAAATGTCACCTTCTATGAAATCAGAAAGAGCATTTATACTGGCAGAACCAGAGGAAGGCTGGTCTTTTATGCACACGTATACAAATAAAAGTTATCTCAGTGTAGTGTTAATAAATTAATGTAAATTCTAATATGCCATACCTCATCCCACAGGAATCACCTTGTGAAGTTGATGGATAGCTCTGGTTCATGCTTTTTTTTTTTTTTGAGATGGTCTCACTCTGTGCACTGGGTAGAGTGCCATGGTATCATAGCTCACAGCAACCTCAAGCTAATGGGCTCAAGAAATTCTCCTGCCTCAGCCTCCCAAGTATCTGGAACTACAAGCTTGCACCACATCACCCAGCTAGTTTTTCTATTTTTAGTAGAGACAAGGTCTTGCTCTTGCTTAGGCTGGTCTCGAACTCCTGAGCTTAAACAATCCACCCACCTCAGCCTCGCAGAGTGCTAAGATTACAGGCATGAGCCGCGTTGCCCGGCTCATCCCAGTTTAAAAAGGAGACTGATAGTGAGTGATGTTCTCAAGGTCACTCTCCTAATTTAAGGGTAGAACCAGAGCCAGAGCCCTCTCTCATTATAGGGATGCATTTATTTCATTTCGGTATGGTAAAATAGACATGTCAGGATGGGGAAGTTACTTTCCAATACACTATGCAGTTACATCAGCCTTGCCTTTGTATATCCTAGATACTCCCACTAACACTGGTTCTGTTAACTCCCAATCCTGGATCGCCACTTGTGGTCTGCTTATTCTGCTTCATAACATCTCATAATGGCAGTGCCACCCCCAATAAACACTCCCTGTCTCCATCTACAGTGTCCTTGATCTCTCCTTGTTGTTCCTCTCTGTCCATCCCTTCCCCCTGCTAGTTCCTATTCAAGCTTCTTCTTACATGCCTGATGCTTTTAACACTGTCACAAGTCTCAGCCAAGCCTCCACTTCTGATTAATGATCTAGACCCACACAGTCCATCAGACATATAAAACAAGACAGATGCAAACCACAAATGCAATCTTATATTTTCTACTGGGCACAATTAAAAAATAGAAACTGCAAAACTATTTTTCAGAATAGTTTATTTAACCAAATATATTACTTCAATATAAAATCAATATAAAAATGATCAATGAGATATTTTAAATTCTTTTTTTCATATTTAATGTCTTAATTGGATGTGTTTTTCACACTCACATCTTGATTTGAACCAGCCACATTTCAAGCGCTCAACAGACACATGTGGCCAATAGCTACCAAAATAGATAGTACATACCTATACTCTCTCTCCAATGAAATGGTGATTAAAAAATTTTGCTTACCTGTATTTTTATTGTTCTTCAAGAAACACAAATAGCATGTGTTCGTGTATTTTAAAATTTCTTAGTTTAAATATCTTTGGCATACCTTCCCATTCATCCGCTAAGGCAAGTTATTTTTTTTTAATGGCACTTTGGTTGCATGAGCATGATCTTCACTTCAACATTATCTGTCCACACCAAGCTCCTGTCTGCTCCACTGCCTCACTCATTCCCCTATCCCCTGCCTCTTGCCACGTTCTCCCTCTGCACATCACTGATTTTGAAGGCCCAGAATATCCAGAAGAAACATTTTCCACATCCTCACCACCTGTGCACAAACACTGATCACGCACTACTTGTAACTCTGCTTTAGTAGATCTGGGATCACTATTTCACAACTCAGAAAATTTAAAACCAAATTTTTGAAAAAGGCTATGTCTTCGGTGCTGCTTCAAAATTATTTTAAAATCATCTTGTTTATGTTTCCTTAAAATTAGAAACAGTAAAAAAAAAATCAGAAACATGACCCACGTTGGTTTCTTTCCAAAAGAAACTGGCTTAATAGTGCTCCACAAACACAAGCAACTAAATTTTTAATCACAGAGTATACGTCTCACTTGAAAGATTTTAAATGGAATTATGTTTTTGTTTATTAAATACAAAAGCAGTTTCATCACTGGAAAACCTGAACATGAGGTGGACACAGCATAAGAAGCTAAAAGGGCTTAAATTAGGAAACTAAGGTATAGACACGATTTTAAGGTCTATCATTTTTAAATTCATGCTACAGTTTGGTTTCCTGTTGCTCCAAGTGTGTGCCATCCTAATGACAGGTTTGCCCGTTCACTCTCACCACCACCACCCCCCCATTCCATTCCCCTCACCTGGAATCTTGAGATGGGAAGTTAAGGAACCTGATTCAGGTCCTAACTGCCAGTTGCCAGCCAGCTGCATGACCTCGATGGCACATTCATGCCCTGCTGTTCCCATCCTTCCCTCTACAAAAGAGAGTCCACCGGAAGCTCCTCCAGCAGCCCCTAGCTCTCCTGCTCCTGACCTTAACTCACCTTTCTCTACTCCACTTTTCCCTACTCCACTTGCCTCCTCAGGCATCTTCTTCTCCTTCCAAAAAGACAAGATGGCAGTGAAAAGGGAGGGAAAGGCTCTTTAAAAAAAAAAAAGTCACCTTGCAAGAATTCACCATTCCCTCGTGGCTGGGTGCTTTCTTATGCTGCTAAATCAGTTCTGCCACCGAAACTTGTCTAAGAACCTGGTATTTGTTGTGTTCACCGTGCTTGGAGTGTGTCTACACTATGCATCTATCTCTTTTAAGAGCCACTTGTAGGTACAAAGCAAATCCAAGTTGTGTATCAGACAGCAGCAGCTAGACTTCAGTTGAGCGAGAAAATGAGATCAAAATTGAGAGTATTTTAATTAGGTTTTGAAGCAGCTTTTGATAAGCTAGGAAAAATAATTACAGCTCCCCAGACTTCTCACTTAACATCCCTCAGGACTCTGCCGAACCCTAAAATCTAGCCTGCTCCGTGCACAAATCCCTCCCTGCCTGATACCCAGAAGAGCCTTCCCTGTTGCTAATTCCCTCACCAAGGCTAAAGTCAGGGGCAGCTGATGTTAGTCGTGGTCTGTGCTGCTTCCGCCTGGCCTGATTTTTCATGCTGCCATTTTGAATTAACGAAGATTTCCTCTGCCACTGATGCTGGGAACACAGTATACACACGCACACACACATCCCTAACCCTGGGATGCCAGACACGAGCGTAATTCAAGGCACTTGCAAGCTAAAATTGAACAGAAAAGCCATATTATTTACCAGACCCCTACAAGGTCAGTTTTGAGTCACAGCAAATGATAGTTTCCCTAGATGCTTTAAAGGACATTTATGTCCCTAAATCCGAGTTCTCGCCAATTCTGTAAAGTTTAAGCGTTCTTCCTGCTTTGCAGATCACACTCGTCCCCGCCCTCGCGAGTGATGTCGCCAAACAATTGACGCTTCGACACTCAAGGCAAACTGAGGTAACACAATCACCTCAGAAATACACAGCAGCCCTTTATCAGTCAGCGAACCTGCCCACCCCTGGGAGGGCCCGGGGGCAGCTCGGGGAAGTTGCATCGAGCCCCAGCGCGGCCGACGCCACCAAGGCAACAGCCCGCGCGCGCTGCACTTCAGGGGCGGCCAGTCCCCGAGCCCCGAGCGGACCCGGTGGGCGCGCGGGACGGCGTCCAGCCACGGGCAGCGGGCCCGGCCGGCCAGCCATGCTCGCTGGGAGCCGGCCGCACGGCAGGTGCGCTACCTCCGGGCGGTGCCAGGCTCTCAGCTCCGGACCCCGGAGCGGCCGAGGGGTGGGGTGACCACGTAGGGGGCGCACAGGCACAGACCCCAACTGGCAGCAAGTTGGTGGTCAAGAAAAGGACACAGGAAAAGCTGCCGGGGGCAGGTGGGGGTGAAAGAGTTAATAAAAGAAAGTGGGGGAAAGGGTGGGGCCGGGATGTGGGGAATGGGGGCCGGTTCCAACGCGGCTGCCGTGCCCGTGCCCGGGGTGGGGGAGCCATCCCTCTCCCGCAGCCCGAATCACCCCCAGCCCCGGGCCAAGGCCACCACTTCCTCAGTGTGGCGAGCCAGCACCCGCAGGGATTCGGACTCCGCCAGCAATAGGCACAGTTCGGAGCGGCAGCGGCAGGAAACGAGGCACCGGGGATGGAGATGGCGGGTGGGGTGAGCCCCCCTCCCGGGGAGGCGCCCTGCACTCCCAGTCACGGCCCCCCTCGGCTCACCGGCGGGGCAACGGGCTCCGGGCTCCGCTCTGCGGTGCTGAGGCTGCGGCTGCTGCCAGACGCGGATTACTGCGGCGACATCGGGGGCTGCATCTGCAGTGGCGCAGGCGGACGCCGGTCGCTTCCCCCTCCCCAGACTACCCGCTGTCTGGCTCGCCACCCCCTGCAACAGCTGGCCCAGCCCACGTGACCGCGGGGCCCACCCTCGGTCCCCGGGGACCCGCCGCACCCGCGCCCGCCCGGTGTGGCTGCCTGGGCCGCGGCGCTGTGCTCCCCTGGCAGGGGAGGGCGTCTGCCGGCACAGAGGCCGAGAGGGCGGATCTCGCCGCAGAAAGTGGCTCCCTCTTCGCTCGTTTGTTTTGTTTTGTTTGTTTGTTTAGGGGTTTTTGTTGTTGTTGCAGCTTTCTCAAAAGGGAGCACCAGGGCTGTAAGGGTCCAGGCCCAGCTGCTGGGCGCCTCTTTCCGAGGTTACTGCTTCTGAGTCCTCCGAGCCTAAGGAGGACTTCCCCACGGAGAAATGTAACCAAGTCGACTCCCTGGTTTTAAAGATGCCCTCCTGTACTGTGTTGATACCTCAGATCTCACACCCAGTACTTGGACATTGTGGCACAGGGAGTTTAAGTAACTTGTCCAAGGTCACTCAGCCAGTAGCAAATCCAAGATTCCTTACCTGGATTAATCTATGAACAGGGGCGTGTGTGTGTGTGTGTGTGTGTGGATGCCAGCGTCAAGGTCATTGGTCAGGATATTACACAGACCTTTTACAAATAAATAAGAAATCAGTAACTGTCTCTTCATCTCAAAGGATGTGAAGAAATAGTTCACAGGAAAATAAACGCAATACCACCCAGGCACACGAAAGATATTCAAGATATGCAATGAACTGCAAATCAATTATGAGGTTGCAATTTCCACCCGTCCAATAAGCAAAAATCAAAAACCTCCATAAAGTACAATTTGGCAATATCTCTCAAAATAACAAATTTATATATATTGTCCTCGAATCTATGATTCCACTTCTGGAATTTATCCTACTGATACACTGACATCTATGTGAAATGATATCAGAACAAGGTCATTCGTTGCTACATTATTTGTACTAGCAAAGATTGGGGGCAAATCTCTATGGATAGAGGGCTGTTCAAATACATTACAGTACACCAATACCATGAAATGCTATCTAGCTTATTAAAAAATTAGGATGGTCTCTATGTACTGATACAAAAAGATTTCCAACCAATACTAAGTGAAAGATTTTTAAAAAGCAAGGTGCAGAGAGTTGTTGTGTGTAATCATTTGTGGAAGAAAAAATACATATATTTGTAGTTATATTTGTAAATGCATAGAATATCTTTGGAAGGATGTGTAAGAAATTGTAATAGTAGATGCTGCCAGGAAACAGAACTGGGTAACTGGATGCTGGAGGGAGAGAGAGACTTCTTTTCCGTGTCTTTTTTGAGTGTTGTACCTGTGCTTACAGTTTGCTGCATAAGTGAATGGACAGAGGAGGAGCGTTGGGAAATTAGGGCAGATACTGTAGAACAGACCATTGGTCCATAGACTCCGGGGGAACAAAGGTACTTTATTGTTCATTTAGTTCAGCCAAGGAAACTGCAGCCGAATGAGTTTAAGTAATCCATGTTAGAAAGTCCTAAAGGACTTGTTACTGGGTCCTAGACAATATCTATTGAATTCATAGCCTCTGAAGCTATAGCCAAGGAACTTGCATTTTTGTCAAGCTCTAAAAGGGGTGGGGAACCTGCAGCCTCAAGGTCACATATGGCCTTCCTGACCTCCAAGTGCAGCCCCTTGACCAAATCCAAACTTCACAGAACAAATCCCTTTATTAAAGGGATAAATAAAAATCCCTGTATTTGTTCTGTAAAATGTGGATCTGATCAAAAGGCCACACTCAAGGATCCGGAAGTCAACATGTGACCCCAAGACCGCAAATTCCCCACTCTTTTAAGGGTATACCACTGCTAAGAAAAAATAATGCAATTCTATGCCTTTCTGTAGCCAGTATGTGTCACTTCTCATGTAAAGGAAGGCACTTGCACACTTTGGTGGAGCTGTGACCTCAGAACACAGGTATGGGAGATAACCAGCATATCTACCTGGCCTGAAATCTTTGAAGCTTGTTGATGTGTCACTACATAGGCACACGGCTATGAGGCTAGGAGCCCAGAAACACATGAAGATTAAGAGATACCTATTTTCCTCGGGGACTACATAAAGAAGCTTATTATATGGGATTATGAACATTTATTAAATAGCAGCAATACATTTTGTTTGGCTTTGTGTATGAGAGACAGACTCTGCTATTATTCAAGTTTCATTAATAGAGATAAGGGAACAGAACAGTCCTACAAATATAGAGAACATGAAGAAATATCAACAAAAGCTTTAATCATTAGCCTCTATCAATCATGTGAGGTTTAGCTGCAAGTAAATTATAAGATTTCTATGAAGTAGCTTGCAAGGAAAAAGTTGTCTTAAATGAACTGCAATTATTATGCAATCATTTATATAGCCATGTTCAAAGACTTTAGAACTAATAAATAAAAGTGTGCCAGATTTCCTTTTCTTCCATGGAAGTAGGAAAAGACTTCTCTTTTTTCAGGACAAAGGAAAAAAACCAGGGACAGGGATAG
>CAUYON010140449.1:0-41727 GCA_963573935.1 Arctocebus calabarensis | reverse complement strand
TTTCCATCAAACTGTTTAAGATAGCCTTCATGGCATTTTCTTAGTTATTGTATGAAGACATTTGTATTCTGCATTTAGTAAGTTTCATCTGTACCCCTGTAAGCACCTGGAACTCAGAGGAGTAAGGCACCGGCCCCATAGGCCGGAGGTGGATTCAAACCCAGTCCCGGCCAAAAAACCGCCAAAGTTCTAATAGAAAATGAAGAATATATTTCAAATATGTATTCTCTAAAATTGAGTTTTAAAGGGTGAAATATAAACGTGTTCCTATATAAAAAAAATAAAACGACTGAACAAAACTATCAAAAAAGAAAGAAAGAAGTTCTTCAGGCAGAAATGTAAAATAATATAAATGGAGTTACAATAAACATTAAAAATAAAAAATAGTGAAAAAAGAATACATTTGGGTAAATATTTTTAACTAGTTTTCTTCTTACTTTTATGTATTCTTAAACATTTAGCGTTTAGGGGAACAATGATTACAGTGCTGCCTGAAGTTCATTCATGACATATAAAAGCAGAAGGAGGAGGAACAAATGCAATTCACATGATTTAAGATTCTTAAAATGTGTGTAAAATGGTGGACTGTTGTTAGAAAGTAAACTATGATACATTAAAGCTCTATGATGTAAACTCTAGAACAATGATTGTAAATTCTCTAAAAACTAAAGAAAGATATAAGTAAGAGGCAAATGAAACATAAAAGCAAATTAAAAAATATATTTAATTACATCAAACTGAAGGTGAAATAGAAAAAGGGGCCTTTAGAAAGCAAATAAAAAGTGATAGATTCAAAACAATTTATAAAAAGATACATATTAAATGTAAATAGTCTGAAAACATCAATTAAAAGGCAGAGATGGCCAGATTAAATAAAAATAAAACTATTAAATATATTCAACCTATAGAAAAATCATGTTAAATTATGAAAGCACAAATAAATCCAAAGAAAAGGTATAGGAAAAAGTTACTAGCTAACTGTAATCAAAAGAAAGTTGGATTGACTATGTGTGGTAATAAATTATCTGACTGTGCATAAGAAATTGCTCTTATATAGCATTTTTTCTTTTCACTCACTTTTTTCTTTTTTTTCCACTCCCTTTTTTCAAGAGAAAATAAGTATGTTATAAAACAGCTGAGAATAGCTATATACATCTTTTGTGCTGGACATTCAAGAATTCAAATATCAAAATCTGAACAGTAGGTGCCGTGGCTCGCAGCTGTAATGCTAGCACTCTACTAGGCCAAGAAGAAAAGAAATTGCTGATGATGTTACCAGCTGGAAGAACATATCATTCTCAAGGCTTGGAAGAATAAACATTGTTAAGATGTCTATACCACTCAAATTAATCTAGAGAGTCAATGTAATCCTTATGAAAATACCAAAGTTATACTTTGTGGATCTTGAAAAAAATACTTCCTACAATTTGTATGGAACCAGAAAATAAGTGCAAATGTTAATGCAATTCTACAAAATAAGAACAAATTTGGAGGCACCTCTTTATCAGACTTTAGGCTATACTACAAATCTATATTGATCAAAACAGCATGGTATTGGCATATAAATAGAGACATAGATCCATGGAACAGAAGAGAGAATTTAGATATAAAACCAGACTCATGGTGCCATCTAATCTTTACAACAAGGTTTGTTTGTTTTTTTGAGAAAACAAACGACAGCACATACTGAGAAAAAGAATCTCTATCAATAAATGACTTTGGGAGAACTGGTTAGCCACATGTAATGGACTGACACAGGATCTGCACCTCTCACCACTCATAGCGGATAAAAGATTTCAACCTAAGAGACAAAACCACAAAAATTCTAAAAGTAAATGTGAGAAAAACTCTTAATGAAAATGGCCTAATGAAAGAATTTATAAAGAAGACCTCAAAGGCAATCACAACAACAAAAGTAAATGGGACATGATCAACGTAAAAACTTTCTGCACAGCTGAGGACATAACACAGCAAAGAGACAGCATTCAGAACAGGAGAAGATATTTGCATCCTGCATATCTGACAATGGGCTAATAACCAGAATCCACAAAGTGCTCCAAAAAATCAACACGAAAAGATCCAACAACCTCTCTGAAAACAGGTTCTTGAAGAGTGTGTTAGTGAATGGAGGTATTCATGTAGGTTCTCAAAAGGCTTTTAGCATGAAAGATGTCGGATGTCATATGGTCAGTGTGTGGATCACAGGGACGAATGACACAGTTGTGCATACCTGTGCTATGTTGAGTGAGGATAGCAAGTGACATAACAATGTGGTGACTTTGAAAAACTCCATATGTCAAATGAAAAAAAAGGATGTCTGCCCTCCTTACTAACTATGCAAAAAAATCATCTTCAGAGTCCACCAGTAAGCTAGAAAAAGGGGATATTGAAGAAATTGTTTTTTGCTGGTTTTGGCTGGGGCTGGGTTTGAACCCACCACCTCCAGCATGTGGGGCCAGCACCCTACTCTTAGAGCCACAGGGGCCACCCAGGATATTGAAGAAATTTTTAACATAAATAATGAAACTCTGTGTGTTCATTCCCTGAAAAAGGGTGAAATAACTGAAATGGTTCTGAATTAATGAGATTGTGATGCTAATAATGTTGTTCACACTACAGTAAAGTAAAAGTACCTATAGACGACAAGGTAAAAATGTATGATGAGAATATACAGGAACACAGTAGCATTTATTCTTAGAAAAACAAGAGGTCATATCAGTTTATGAAATCACAGAGGAGATTTCTGGGATCAAAACCGATGTTGATGATGCAGATGACTCTGGAGGAAACATCTTACAAAGCCAGCCAGCAGAACACCTCCCCCGAAGGCCAAGAAGGACATCCTGGTCCCTCAACTGCTTCTAAAAGTTTTTCTTGCCTAAAAAAAAAAACATAATAATAAAACATATTTGAGGGCGGCTCCTGTGGCTCAGCGAGTAGGGCACCGGCCCCATATACTGAAGGTGGCGGGTTCAAGCCCGGCCTCGGTGGAACTGCAAAACAAAAAAATAGCCGGGCGCTGTGGCGGGCGCCTGTAGCGGGCGCCTGTAGTCCCAGCTACTAGGGAGGCTGAGGCAAGAGAATCGCTTAAGCCCAAGAGCTGGAGGTTGCTGTGAGCAGTGTGACGCCACGGCACTCTACCCAGGGCGATAAAGTCAGAATCTGTCACAAAAAAAAAAAAAAAAAAAAAAAAAAAGAAATTGAGGAAAGTTCAAGGTGTGATTTGCTTGAAGGAAAATTCACCCAACTGGCCTTGTTGTGAGCAATCTTGTAAATTAGATATGAAGATTTTTTTGTTAAGCTCTGTCCTAGCTTCAGATGTTAGACATGCTATAAACCAAGGTAGCCCTTGCATATTCAGGGTAACAGCTTCTCTCTTATATACACTTTGAAGGCCAGTTCTATTGATCTTTTACTAATTCTACTACTAATTTCAACAGAAAATGAAAATAAATTTGCTGGGATGAAATCCTAAGAGGACTTAAATCTATCCTAAATAAAAAACAGACTGAAAATCAATCTGTGCATATTTCAGCAGAAGCCCATGACAATATATTGTCTCGTATTAAAGCAATTCTGAGGCCATTATTGAAAATCGTCTAAGAGTTCATTGTTTTAAAATAAAGATCATATTAATAAATATTCCTTGGATGTTATCATCCAAGTTACTATTTGTAAGAAACTATCATACTGAACTTGCCCCCAAGAAGAAAATTTTAGTCCTTCTTTGATACTGGATGCATTGTGTGGGTGGGGGTGTGCTCCATTTTATCTATGCTCTTCCTTTGAAGGAGTGAAAGGGAACTTTGACATCAAGCTCCCAGAGACAAAATGCTGTCTACTCACAGTTACTTTAACAATGAGGAAGTATTCTTTGACTAATCTGTTTGTTACCAGTAAGATGATGAATCCTTTGCTATGAAATCCATAGAGCTAAACATTGTTACAGAAATTTCACTGAAACTGCCTCAGGAACTGTGCAGTGACTAACAATGTTCAAGGAAAAGCTCTGTGTGACTATCCTTCTGAGTTTTCTCCTTAAGCATTAATGAAGATGGGCAATCTCTAACCCTGGTAAATTTCACTGATGCCCCTCCCCCCCATAGCTGTCTTTTGAGGCCCTTTGATGGAACAGTATGGAGCTCAATAATGAGAAATCCTTGTCTTGCTTCAGCCACATGGGATTGCATATGGGCCCACAGCATCACAGTCCATGCATGCAGGAGTTAATATATTTCCTCATGTCATAGTATGCTGTGAGTGTGGCATCATAGATCATAAGGAAGATATGACTATGAAATGGCCTCACATAACTAACCCGAAGAGAAGGAACACTAAGTTCTGAAAAAGCTTTCAAATTCATTACCTGTTTAAGAGTTAAGTTTTCTGGAGAAATTCTAGTGGGGCCGACACTTGAAGGGGCATTTGCTTTTAAGATTCCAGAGAAATAGAGATTAAAACATAGGTTGGAGAGTGATACTTAGAGACCAAGAATGAATTCTAAAAGTATGTCAATATCAGCGATTTTAACCATGTGGCTCACACAGGGCCTGGAGATGGAATGTAAGCCATCATGGCTCTCACCCTAAATATTCTGCTTTCTTCACGAGACGAAAGGCCAGGGCTTACTCCAGTCAATCTGTCTTAGTAGTCATAGTCCAGAAGGAAGATACAGATTTCATGGCTCGCATCTGATGGATCAGAGGTAGAAATGGCCATGTCATTCTCATTCAGATTCTACCAAACACTGAACTCCATCAAACAACGTCAACCCCATCAGCTTACTGTGCTTCATCATCCTTCACAAGTGCTAACTCCCATTAGAAGGCTTGGGGCAGTTATCCCGAAACTCCTTATTCTGTGGACTTTTCAATCACCTCCCACATCAGTGTCAAGGCTGGTGCTGAATCTCTAGTGTGGTCCAAGAAAATGCAGAATCAACTTATAGATATGAAAAGAAAGATAATAATCATTATTATAATGATCACTTTTAGGCTATATTCCATTCTTCTGCTTAGCTGTGAAACAACACTGGTTTTGCTTTTCCTTTTAAGGAAAAGCAGTGACTTCTATTCTGAACAAACTGAGATGCTGAGCAAGGTTTATGCTCAGCCCTGCATATGGACAATCCCATGCTTCCTTTGTAGAAAACTCTTTTATATAGAAGGTTTGCTAATTGGCTATGTTTGGAGAAGAACTATAGGGGTCTGGAAATCATTTTCCTATTTTGCCTGAGCTCCTGGGGTCATGACTCTAGTCAAGTGGGTTTCTTGGCAGGGACTACTGGTCTGGGCAGGGTAGTCAATCCACTGGAATGTACAGGGGTCCTGGAAGGTATCTCTCTCTCTCTCTCTCTTTTTTTTTTTTTTGTAGAGACAGAGTCTCACTTTGTCGCCCTCAGTAGAGTGCTGTGGTGTTGCACAACTCACAGCAACCTCCAAATCCTGGGCTTAGGTGATTCTCTTGCCTCAGCCTCCCAAGTAGCTGGGACTATAGGCACCCGCCACAATGCCTGACTACTTTTTTGTTGCAGTTTGGCTGGGACCAGGTTTGAACCTGCCACCCTCGGTATATGGGGCCAGCGCCCTACTCACTGAGTCACAGGCACCGCCCCTGGAACGTATCTTAAAAACTACCTTTAGAGTTCTAAAAGGTGATATTATCTAAGGAGAAAAGTTAGACTCTTTACAAATACCAGCTGGAAGTAAACAAGGGACAGTGACTATTCTTAAGCAAACAAGGGGACAATGGATGATGGTTATCATTATTTGTAGCTAAGCCTGTTCTTTCACAGAATTCTAGGATTCTTACTCTAGTTCTCACCTTGTAGTCCTTCATCGATTTATAAAGGGCAGTTTCAATCCTGGGGGCCCTAGAGAACTTCTAGGACTGAAAGGTGACCAGATCCCAAGGAAGCCATGAAGCAGAATCTGAACATTCCACCAACCACAACACTACCCCTTGTCCCTGGCCCCATATGAAGATAACATGATTAATAGTCCAGTACTGTCCATACAGAATCATCAAGCATCCTACTCTATCTTTCCCCTCAGGCAGCAGTGATATTCTACATGTATATTAATATTATCTCTCCCTGTATTATATGGTTAGTAATCAGATTTGTCACTATGTTTCATTAAAAGCTAGTAATTTACTGTGGCTAGCAGACTCAACTTGTTGTCTTAAGCTTCAATACCTTGGAGAACATCAGAATATTTTACCCCCAAATATATTTCTTTGCCAGAATTTGAGAAAGCTGACACAGATCAAGAAGACAGAAGTAATTCTGCAAAGCTGTTTTTTGTAGGGGGAGCCTTACATTTGTAAAGAATTTTCATTGATGCAGTTAGATCTTTCCTTATTTTTTCTAGGAAAGACTGAGAGTCTGACACCTTTCAAGGTCTAAAAAGAAATATTTGCCATCTATTCTCTCTAAGATGCTACTTGTAAGGTTCCGTTTTCATAACAAGACACTTTTGCTAGCCAAGTCTCTTCCTCTCTCTCTCCCAGAACCTGTCTTTGCACAATCCAAGCCCCCTTTGTTTATGAAATTTTGTAAATTCATGGGGGGGTTGAGTCTTCATTCTGAAGGCGTTCAGTATCCACACTAAATAAATGTGTATGCCCTTTTGATACAGGGTTCCTCTGCTCAGAGCTGGACAGAGACCCCCTCCATTTTTGTCAGCCTGGCCCAGACCCTGTTTCTGGGCACAGTCAGGTTCTCTGCAGGCTGCATTCTCTGGACAAACACACTCATAAAAAAGCAGCCTGACTGGTATCTCATCTGGGCTGCCTCTTGGAACACACACTATTGCTTTTCCCAGAACAGTGCCTCGGGTGGGATCATGTTCCTCTGGAGTATTACAGTTTTAAAACTAACTTTTGCCCAAGTGCCAAATGGTTACATTCATTCCATCTTCCCCAAAACTCTGCCCACAGGATAAGAAAAGCAATACATAGTCCCCTAGACAGAAGGCCCAAACAAGCTGCCCACCCGGGTTCCCCTCTGCTGCCAGAGGCTTCTGTCCCCTCTTTCACTTATCTATCTCTTTTATCTTTAAATATAATCTGTCCTTTGCTTACTCAGTGGTCTGTGGATTCATTCTTCAAATCTCCCAGACCAGGGACCAGGCAGAGAGAAATTCAGCTACACTTTTGTTCTATTAATCAATTTACCTCCTGTTAGTGATTTTTCAGTAAAACTTCAGGGTGTCAAGTGTCTAGGTCCCTACAGTCTTCAGGCAAGTGTGAAGACATTGGGGGTATTCTTTTATTAAATTTCTATTTTTCTGGACTTTTCCCTTATTCTCCACTGGTCCATATATTTCTTGGAAATGCTGTAGAATGTGTGCACTTACCCTGATTGGATGCTGACTAACGTGGATGCCATCAGTTCTGTGCTTGCAAGTGCCTCACACTCAGCATTGGCCTGTTCCACTCTTCTTTACCTTCTGTGGGAATGACATATTTTTGCAGTTTTGATTTTCAATTTTTATTTATTTATTTATTTATTTGAGACAGAGCCTCAAGCTGTCACCCTGGGTAGAGTGCTGTGGCATCACAGCTCACAGCAACCTCCAATTCCTGGGCTCAAGCGAGTCTCCTGCCTCTGCCTCCCAAGTACCTGGGACTACAGGTGCCCACCACAACGCTGGCCATTTTTAGGTTGCAGACACCCATTGTTGTTTGGCGGGCCCGGGCTGGATTCAAACCCACCAGCTCAGGTGTACGTGGCTGGCGCCTTAGCCAGTTGAGCCACAGGCGCCAAGCCTGATTTACACTTTTTAAATGTAAAGTTATACTTTTGCAAATATTGAGTCATGCTTCTAGCTGTGCGATGGTTACATATTTTACTCAGGGTAAAAGCTCAAATCCTTTGGGCTCTAAGGCTCTACTGAGTCCAGTGGTCTGCTACCTTTCTCCTACCATCCTCCCCCTTTGCTCATCGCATTTAAGCCACACAGGCCTGTTTGTAAACATCCATCTTGAGGGCCTCACAACTGCTATCTCCCTTTCTGGAAGGATCTTTCCCCAGGTAACCATCTATCTTCTTCCATTTCTTCAAATCTCTGCTTAATAAGCATCTTCTTAAAGGAATTGCTCTTTAACCCCCTATGTCACACTCCTTCCTTGGCACTCCCCATGACCTTATACTACTTATTTTTTTCCTCTAGCCTCTGTCATTTAATATATACAAGGAAATATAATACAAGTAATACAAATATATATAAGTAAATATAATGCAAGTATTATATTTCCTATTTATTGTCTGTCTCTTCCTGCTAAACTTGGAGCTCCACAGGGCAGGGATCTTTGTTTTGATTCTTGATATAACTTGAGTGCTTAAAATAATGCAGGGCATACAGCAGACATGGAGTAAATATTTGTTGAATTAATGAATGCTTCAAATCTTCACCCACAGTGTCAAATTGCTAATTGTGAATAGTGTTAAAGAAATTGGGGTGATAGAATTGGAAACTCTCACTTCGATTGTTCAAGGCCACCCATGACTTCAGGCTGAATTGAGTTGAACATTAGCATATTCCTATTAACCAGTTGAAATTTAAATGTGTATCATGTATCCAAAGCACCTGTCATTACAGATATATTATAATTTCTTAGACTATATCTTCTCCTTAGCTATTTATTATTGATGGCTTCATTTGTAAGGTGGCATTGAGGGCCACCTGGAGACATTTAATATGTTCAGCTACTTCATCCACAATTGGAGTAAAATATTTACTAGGACACTTTCAACGAATCATACATATGTATAAGAATTTCTGCCATCATAGTTTGGTGAATATTTATGGATACATTCCCTAATTACTAAGTACAGTTTTTTTGATATATATATATAGCATAAGTCAGATTTGACCTCTAGTAAATCAATTAAAATTGAATTTTTAGTTCTTAATTTTTCTTAATTTGCACAATATACCCTTTTATTTTAATAGATGATTAACAATGGATGTAAAGGAGACCATACTTTAAAATATCTGAATCAACCTTTAAAAAATAGATAATTTCATCTTTATTTAATTTTAAAATTATCTCTTTTTCTTTTCTTTTTTTTTTTTTAATAAAACACGTGAGCCTTTTGTCCAGGTTGGAATGTAGGGGCTATTCACAAGCACAATTAATGACAGTGCACTACAGCCTTGAACTCCTGGACACAAGCTATTGTCCTGTTTCAGCTTCCAGAATAGCTTGAGTCTGCACCATCTCTGACTCTTCAAAGCTTTTCTAATACATGACAGTCTTCATTAGTGTTTAGCAAGGTAATACTGTCAAGTTTGTGTTAAGTCTAGTCTATCTATCTTTAGTTATATATTTTAAATTCTGAAGTACAATTCAGATTACTTACATAATTAACAGTACTAAATCTTAGTTTTATTTATAAATCCACTCTGTATAAATGTCACTATCTAAACAGCACTTATCTCCTTATGTTATAAGAACTATTCATCTATGAGTCCTCCAAAAGGAAGAATACTGCAAGTTTCATCAGTTTGCCCAAAGAAATTGGCCATTTTAGTGTCGTTGAGTGAATGGCTGCATTAGTGAATTAGTTGGGCTGAAAATTTTCTGATTTTTAAAGTACACAAAGCTTTATTCAGTTACTTTAAAGAAACTTCTGAAATTGTCCAAAATATGTAATTTAAAAGTTTAATAGCAGGCACGTGTGTAGGCTCCGTCTGTAATCCTAGCACTCTAGGAGGCTGAGGCAAGAGGATCACTTGTGCCTAGGCGTTGGAGACCAGCATGAGATCTGCTGAACCCAGTAGTCTGAGGTTGCTGTGAGCCAGGCTGAGGCCAAAGCACCATGGCCTCAGATAACAGTGTGAGACACTGTCTCAAGAACAACAACAAAAACTTAATAGCACATTAAAAAGCTGAAAGTAGTAGGGATTAAATGCGCACACACACACAAAAAAAAACAATTGATGAGTGATTCCAAACTGCCAGCTGGTGAGCTCATTGTCCATAGAGGTTTGGCTAATTCAAGCTTTTGTAAAAAATGCAAATATACATTCAGGGCATCTCCATTCCAGTTTGGGATTTTCCCTGAGCTCCATCACTTCTACTGCTTAGACCAGACCTAATTTTAACATCTCTGTTACCTGCTGACCACTAAGCATTTGAGTCTGTATTCCCATGTCTCAGAAAAGATCAAATGAACTTATTTATTACCTTGTAATTACAACTTGTGACCCCCATTCTTTTTAACATAGAAATTATATTAAAGTTAACACAAAGCTACAGAAAAAAACAAAAAACAAATCTGGCAAAAACATAACTTAGAATACATAACACATGAGTTACTGTATATTCTAGTAATAACCTTGGTGAAAAAATTAAATTCTTGTAATTCAGCAGCTTAGAAGGAAGGTAATTTTGAACTCTGTAGTCACATTGTTTATATCTTACCACTTGTATTTAATAATGTTAATGCATCAATATTAGTATTAAATCTGTATTACACTTTCTTGATCACTGCAACAGAATAAAGGGGCAAGAAGACTAGCAAAAGTAAATACATCACTCGAGTAATAAAGACCCTGGTCCAGATTAAGGATAAGTTACTCATAAATGAGATGTCATACTCCTCTCAAATGCTCTTGCTATCAACGTCCCTCCTGTCCTTTAGGACCAGGGTAAGCCTCAACTCCAGCATAACTTCTGTAATCAAGTTCACTCTCAAACCAGAGCCCATCTTCCTTAAGGCAGACTTATTTCATTTATCAGATAACTATTTATTAACAAAACAGGTCTGCAAGTTTTAGTGTCAGTAATTTAGCACCTAAATTTATTACATAATTTAGATTAGTGCAATGTGCATTGCACATATTCATTACATAATATATTCCAACGTATATATATATTGATACGTTGGTATATATATATTCCAACGTATCATTCAATAATTGGTATCCAGGTAGTGACACTCTCTTCAATTATATTATGAACACCTTTTTAGTAGAGATAATCTCTTCTTTGTGTTTTATTTCTTTACAGTGTCTAGGGACAGTGCTAGATAGATATCACAGTCCACTTATTACCAATTAACTGTTTTATGCGCAGCTTTAATTCCTTGAGGTTGAGTCAATGTAATTAGAGTTCTGGAATCTGAGTAATGCAGGTTTTCTTAGAGGTGTCAAAATATACTGGAAGGCTCAGTTCTTCCATGTATAAAATGGATTTAGGCTTCTTCAACTTTAAGGTATAAAAGCATACACAGGATTGCAAACAAATAGAGAGTAAAATCTAAATGTGACTCTATTCATGTTTATTTCAAAAGCACAAAAGAAAGCATTATGTATTTAGATATCAACTTTGGAGAAAAATCCACCAAGAGATTGAATTTGTTCATTTCATTATTTTTATTCATTTTTATTTAATTGGTGGAAAATATCACCAACACATTTCACAGAACCAATGGAGTCCTCCTTTATTGAGAGATGGCCAATTTTTTCTGCTCTAATACTTGCAGTGATGGGAATTCATTTCCTTGGGAGGAAACCATTCCACCAGCTACCAGCCTCCAGAAAGCCCTTCCCTCTGTGAGTTGTAACCTGCAACCCTTCATCTCTACCCATTAGATGTGTTAGATATATTCTTATCGGCAGTACAGGAAGAGCCCTCTTTTTTTCTTTACTAATTAATTTCCAAAATGGGACACTGAAGATAAATGAGCCAAATAGATTAAAAGTGCCATTTGTTGTTGCTGTTCAGGCACATGGTCAATTAAGTGAAACAATGATGGAGCACATAGGCACAGTGTTAAGAGATGGACAAAAATACTTAAGAGAATTTCTTTAGATGGAATTCACAATCTAATGGGAGATACCAATAAATATAAATGTAAATTTAATACACAACATAATTTAACAAATGCAACAAATGCAATAATTAACACAATGAGTGTACTGGGTTTTAGGAAGAGAGCCAAAGAAAGAGGGAGAGAAATTTACACTTTTTAGCCTGCATCATGCAAAGTGGGTTCTTTCACAATATCTACCTTCTTCAACCAATAACATCTATCGGCAAGAGATAATGAAGAAAATGAATTTCAAGATGGGAGATAGTGGTGAGAGAAAACAAACATTATGAGAGTCCTATAGACTTAAAGATTGAAATGATCACTTGTTGAAAATTTTTAGGATAATAGTATACCAAAAGTTGAACAGAGTTTTCCAAATGCACTCTTCTGTAGTAGAAGCAAGCATTTCAGTATGAGCTGAAGACAGCCATCAACATCTTAGAAGCACATTATGGATGGCTCAGTACAGAGGGCACCAGACTCAGCCTTTTTATTTAGGTGCCAAAACAAATTTAAAATTTCAGAACATTCTTAAAAGCCTTCATAATTGTTGGAAAGTTCTTTGTTGGCTATACTGATTCTAGAATTTTGATAAGTACAAAAGAAATTATCCCTAAATACTAATAGTTTTGTTGTGATATATGTAAATTATATATTAAAGAAGTGGTAGAAAAAAATCCCATTTTTTCATACAGTTGGACAATTAAGTCCATGAACTTATCCTAGAACAACAGCTTTGAAAGGTGGACTAGCTTCTGGCATCAGTGCATAGCTTACCACCTTCCAAGGTGACCTTGGTGATATTCAGCAAGGAGGTATGTAGCGCATTTTCTAGGATGAGTTCGTGAATTTAACTGTCAGACCTCATATTATGACAACTCTGATGACCATTGCAATCAAAGAGTTCAAAATTGCTTTGAAGGGTGGGCTAGGTGCTGGCATCAGAGCTTCCCCAGAGGAGTACTTCACAGGTGATCACAGTGATCCTCAGCCATGAGATATGCCGCACTTTTTCCAGGATGAGTCTGTGAATTTATTTTTCTGACCTTATAGATTGAACAAAGATTTAGTGACTACCTTTGGCACAGCACACAATTTTCTTGGCACTGTGATATGACAGTTAACTAAACACGTGTTTTCCCACAAATTCCTTTGCTGGAGACCAAGAGTTAACAAATACATACATCATTTTCAGGTGGTAAGCATGATTTATAATGAAAACTGGAGGAAATTAAGGGTTTGGAGAGTCCTATTGGAGGTAAGGACTGCTTTTTGGTAAAGCAGAAAGTCACTGATGGTATTTCAGCAGAGACCTAAAGTAACTGAGGGAAGGAGTCCTTCAATGTCTAGGAAAAGTAACAGAAGAGGTCCAAAGCCACAGGGAGCATGCCTGCTGTGTCTAAAGACCAGCAAGGATACTTTTGCTGAGGAGTGGTCTGAATGAATAGATGCCTATGGAAGAATAAGGGTGGAAGACAAGGTGCAACTGACCAAGGGGATCATGTGGACCACCTGAAGGACGTGGGCTTTCATCTGACACCAGCTGGAAAGCCAGGAGAGGCATCTTCACAGAGGAGCAACATAAGCAGCCTTGTGTTTACAGGAATCACTTTCGCTGCTCTGTGAATAGGTGGTACCTTATTATGATGATAAAAATAGATTGTACCCTATTTTAAACTATAATAATAGCCTATATTAATAGTAATATAATGGTAGTAGTAGTCACAAATATAACAAGCACATAAAGAGAGCACTTATTATATACCAGCTTATATGACAAGCATTTTGCATAATTTTCTCAGGTGTTGTAAATAACCAGTACCTTCAAATTGAAAATATCGAAATTGAGGCTTGAAGAGGTTTAAGTACCCAGCCTACAGTCACAAAGCTCAACAGCGGTAGAGTCTTGACCTGGTAATTAATTGGACACCAGAGATGATTCTATGTGAGCGCATGGGAAAATATCTTGAGTAAATTTTAGAATGCATTCCCATCCATTCCATTCCAGAGATTCATATTTAATTGGTCTGGAGTGGGGCTTGAGTACTGGTATTAATTTAAGTTCTCCAGAGGATCCTAATTTAGAGCCAGAGTGAAGACGACTGTGAATTAACAAATACATATAATGCCTAAAATCACATAGTAGAACAATTTGTTTCAAATTTATTATTTAGTGAGATAAAAAAAAAAAAAAACAAATAAAACCTGAGCTATCTTTCTGGGTTGGAAAACAAACAAACAAACAAACAACCTTCAGTGCAGACCCAGCATAATTCTGCTTAAAAATGTTATCATCAAGTGGTGATAGCTCTGTATACTTTTAAAGGGAGAGTAATTTTAGTGCACCATCTGTTCTCCATTCGATGGCGACCTTGGTCAGTCCCAGAAGGGTGATGTGTTTTCAAATACTACTGCTTTCCAGAGTACCTGTGATCAGCTTTCACTCACACTCAGTATTTGACATCTGTTCCTGCGACACAAAAGTCAAAGTCTTTTCTTGGCGTCATTAGTCAGTGGTAATTCAAGTTCCATATTCAGTAAAAATGAAACTATCCTAATAAAATTAATTAAAACTGAGTTGCTGGGATTTTAACAATAACATAGTCTTTGAAAAGCATAGGTGAACATTAACTTGCTCTTTCCCCATAGCCCACTCCCTTGTAGCTGTTTACTGCTTAAGAGTTAACATACCCTTTGTCAGAAAGTCCTTCAACTTCTCTTAATTGTTCCTATAGATAACAACTTCAGTATTAAATGTAAGACTGTTTTCTAAGATATTTTCTTGACTGCATTTCAGGGGCCCACAGACACCAACCAGACCAGTAACCCTTGCCAAGAAACTGACTCAGCACAAGAATGTAGTTCTTACATTCCTATAATTTCATCCTCCTGTTCCAGCCAATTAGTTATGCCAGTTTCTAGCCCCCTGCCTGCCAAAATTCCCTTAAAAAGCCCAGCTTAGAACTCTTGTTGGAGACTGATTTGAAAGTTTTCTCTCGTCTCTTTGTTTCACTGCACAATGCTTGTTAAATTCTTTCTCTTCTATGACCCCTTCTGTCTTACTGGTCTGATTACTGTGCAGCAGGTAAAAACATCTAGTGGACTTGTAACAACACTGTTGATTTCAATGCCTTCAACTTAGAAAAATTTAAAATATAATGCTGCAGTCATGACCTTCGTTAAAAAGAATAAACACAGATGTGAATAGGGTCAAAAAGGAGAAGGGGCTACAGAGGAGTAGGAGAAAAGTCTGGCCTCAAAGATAAGGGAGTAAGAAAGGGCCCTGAAGTAAACGAAGAGCTTCCGTTGTGACTCAGTTGACCAACTACTTCCCATTTTCCATAAAATGCAGTTTTTAACTTGTGATATAGAGAGGGGTAATGGTCACAGTTAAAGAACAATGCACACTATAAATGCTACAAAAATCACAAGATTAGTAGTCGCCACAGGAAAGCCGAGCAATTATGGTTAAAAAGAAGGAAAATAGGCACATGTAGCAACTAAGGTAAATGTGTTGAAAAGAATATGTGAAGACGTAAAAGGACCAGTGAAAAACCTTATAGATAACTATAGGAAGAACTAAGATAAGATACTTATATCTGTGTACTGTCTTGGGAATGGGGCTCTCCTCTCACTTGCAAGGAAGGACCATTTTCTTCTCTCTGGAAATGTCTATGCTTCAGTAAAACTTCCTTCCTTCCTTCCTTCCTTCCTTCCTTCCTTCCTTCCTTCCTTCCTTCCTTCCTTCCTTCCTTCCTTCCTTCCTTTCTTTCTTCTGCACTGAGAAGTCTATGATTTTTCTTTTATTTTCTCTCTGTGTTGCCTTTGTTACTTCTCAGTTGAAATTTCTAGTTCTGTTGAGTATCTGGACGAGGTACTTAGGAACTGAAGACAGCAAGGGGATCACTCACAGACCCCCAGCAAAATATATAACATGTCTCTAGTAGTTCTAACAGTGATTCAAGGTTAAGTTTCCAGAAATTAAAAGAAAGACACTGCACTGGAAACTCTCTAAGAATTCTAGTCACAGAGCCCTTTTGTAGAAACATCATTAACATGCTCAAAAAATTCAGTGACCATTATTTTTCTATCAGAGATTAGAAAGCAGAGGGATTAAAATCACTGTAAAAAAAGACATTAAATAAATGATAAGCAAGAACTCCCATTTGCTTAGACCAACAAAATAAAAACACATCTGCAGGCCAGGCGTGGTGGCTCACACCTGTAATGTTAACACTCTGGGGGGCTGATGGGGTGAGCAAGAGCGAGAGCTCATCTCTAAAAACAACCAGCTTTTGTGGCAGGAGCCTGAGGCAAGAGGAGCTCTTGAACCCAAGAGTTTGAGGTATGATGCCACAGTATCTGGACAGAGAAAGACTCCACCAGAGTGACCGAGAGAGACTCTGTCTCAAAATAAATAAATGAATAAATAAATAGATAGAAATCTGGACTTAGATAAAGGGAGAATTGATAATGAAGAATGTGGAAATAGGGAGAATGTTCTGGCCTCAGGATTCACATGAATCACAAAACTTAAACTGAAAAGTAATTTTCTTTCATAGGGAGGGATAAGCAGGACAAGAAAGAACTTTTGAAGGGCGAGTGGGAGAATGAGTGGAGCTGAACAAACAATATGATAAGGGCTGTCTGTTTCTCACTATGGTAAGCCAGTTCTTAGATCTGTGAAGAGAGAATGGGCTTTATTTTTCTGTTTAATCAGACAAAGCCAAAATTTCAAGTCAGGGCAGAGAAAATCCCAAATAAAAGTACGTAGGTAAGTAATAGGCAATTATGAACACTTGGTTGAAACTCTTCCGTTTAATCCTTAATTCATTAATGGTCAGTCATCAAGAAACCAGAAGTTAGGTTAGAATTCTAGATCATATTGCAATATATAGATTTTGGAGAGTATAGTGGTTTCCATTCATTTGAAAAACAGGAAGTTTAGATGAGCAAATATTTTGTATGCCAAATGTTAGTATTGATCTCAAGATAGAAATTAATGTTTTAAATGAATATCATAAATTATATCTTCTAATTGGTCAAATGTTGCTCTATTTTATGCCTGCTAATATAACAAAGATAAAAAGATGCCTTCTGATGTCCCATTGCATACTGGAAAAGCTCTCTATGAAAATGTTGGGTGGCTATATGAGATACAGTCCTGTCCCCCAGTGTTATAATATAAACTGTATATACAGTTGACCCTTGAAATAGTTGGGTTTGAACTTCATAGATTCAGCTATATGCAGATTTTTTTTCTTACAGTCTCCGTAGAGACTGCCAAAAATTGCCAATATAGTGTCAACTATATTGCAAGTCTTCACAGCAGAAAAGTTTTCAATTAGCAATAATTGCACCTCAGAAAAACCTCTTTGGCCATGGTACTGCCACTGCCCAAAACTTATGCAGATTTTTTTTCAACCAAATGTGTATCAAAAATACAGTATTTTCAGAATGCAAAACCCATGTACACAAGAGCCAACTTTTTGTATATGCAGGTTTAGCAAGCCTGACTAAAAGACTTCAGTATGCACGAATTCAGGTATATTCAGGGATCCTGAAACCAATCCCCCATGAATACTGGGGCCGATTGTATATTCTAACTTATTCAAAAATACTGCTGTAGTTAAGGGGACTTAAATAATTTATCAGAAGGAAGGTGGAAGGAGAAGATACTATATTTGTTTTTTGTACAATTTGTATTAAATCTCTCTCATATGTAACATGAATAGACAACTTTAAAAAATTTTAAAGTTTAGAATAATTGTGATAAATTATAACACAAAACTGTTTCCCCACACTAAAGGTAGAACTAAAGGATTGCTGTAGGTGCAAAGAGAAAGCTTTATTTTCTGAAGGTTTGATGAAAAATCAACTGACAAAAGGCAGATTAGTAAAAGAAAAGGCAAACCAAACTTTATTTTAATGTACATAGCATGGAAGAATTAGATGAAAATTATTAACCAATACCACAATAGGGTACAGATATTTATACACCCTTCTTCATAAGGAGATGGGAAATGTGTGTGTGTGTGTGTGTGGTTTTTTTTGTTGTTGTTGTTATTTTTTGAGACAGAGTCTCACTTTATCACCCTCGGTGGAGTGCCATGACTTCAAAGCTCACAGCAACCTCCAATTCCTGGACTTAGGCGATTCTCTTGCCTCAGCCTCCTGAGTAGCTGGGACTACAGGCACCTTCCACAGTGCCCAGCTATTTTCTGTTGCAGTTTGGTCAAGGCTGGGTTGGAACCCGCCACCCTCAGTATATGGGGCTGGTGCCCTACCCACTGAGCCACAGGCACCACCCAGGGAACTGTGTGTTATTTCAAGGGGGATAGTAAATGATTTTTAAGGAAATTAAATGGGCTTGGAGATTGCACAATGGCTTGGGATAAAGTCTGTTGGGCCCTCAGTGCAGTGTGGCAAAAGTCTGTCTGGTTGTGTTGACAAATTTCAGTCATTCTTCCTGACATCTATGTTGAGTTAATTAAAACTCAGGGAAGGAACCAGAGGTAGCTTTTTCCTTCTTTGGAGAATCTGGACTTTAAGCAAACAAGGACATTTATCTTGTGCTTTGGAAAAAAAAGAGGATTGAGAGGGATGTCATACAGACCTTGAGGCTGTTTCTTCAGTTCAGCAGGTCAAAGCACCATATTTTGGGATATTGTTTTCTGAGCCCCAACATTGCCAAAGATAACTAGACTACTACAATATCATTTGTACATTGCGCAACATAGGCTTTGAATTGGTAGAGAAAGGTAAGATGGAATATAAACCTATAGTATTAAGTGAGAAACTTACATGCAACCGAAACATGGGGGTGGATTTATAGAAGTTCCCAGAATGGCATTAACAAGTGATCGTTATAGCTACATATATATTAGAAAGTATTCAGGCTTAACATTAAGGAGCAATCAAGCAAGCAAGCAATGGGGGGAAAGTGTCTTCCCTCATTCTATGAGTTATTGTGGAAGGGTGTTGACATCATTTGTTGGTATATCTGAGTCCTCAAGGGTCTGGAGTTTAAATTGTGGGCTATCAAAACGGGTATGCGCAAAAATAAAAATCTTTTAGAATGAACAAAAAGACAAGAAGGCAGTGAGTTAAATGAAATTGAAGAGGTAAAATTGGGGACAATCTAAGGACAATCGATCACTTGATATAGGGAATCATCAATGGAGATGGACAAGCCTGGTTTCAATTTTGGCATTGCTGTTTACTAGCTATTCAGCTTCAGGAAAACTAATTTCTGAGCTCTAGTTTCCTCCTCTTTCAAATGATATGAACACTTCCTTCATTTGTAGGAACCTAGTATCTAAAAGTGTGTGTGTGTGTGTGTGTGTGTGTGTGTGTGTGTGAAAGAGAGAAAGAGAGATTTCAAAGGCATATCAATAGTCACAATAGATACACCTTATTTAGATGCTGACTCAAAGTTCTTAAAGAAGAAATGCCAGCAAAAACATGTACACAATTATGAGACAATCGAGGAAATATAAACAGTGCCAGGATGTTTGAGCATATTAATGAATAATTTAAAAATATTTTTAGGAGCAATGGAGTCATAACCATGCCACCCCCAAAGGAGTGCGTGCTATATATACACTGTTTGAAGATAAAATCATGTGATGATTGGGATTTGTTTTAAAATAATCATGAAAAATACGTGGCTATGCACTGTTGAAGCTGAGTGAAGGATACAGGGAAGATTTATTATAGTTTTAGCTCTACGATTGTATGAATTTAGTATTTGCCATCAGAAAATCTTTCTTTAAAGTACCTATGTCTTAAGAAGTGGGATACCAGTAAGTACTACGTGAAGTAGCGAGTATTCAGAGGTTAATCCTTTGCTGAACACTGATCAGGCACTGAAGAGAAGGATCTAAATGGAGAGGCATCATTCTTTGAGCAAAGGTTTCCCAACCTTTCCAGTATGTGCAAATCACTTACAGATCTTGTGAAAATACAGAATTATTTTGTATTTCTGTAGAAGGCCAGAGCTTGTGAGGACCAATGAAAACAAAGGCTGGAAGATTTAGTTGAACCTGTGAATTAAAATAAAATATTAAGGCTCCCTCCTCAGTGACTGACTGATTAGACCCTCTCTTGACCAAGAGGATCCCTAAAACTGAATTACTAGCAATGAGAATGGAGATCCAACGTGCGTCATCATGCCCCCTCCCCTTCTTAGAGAGGTCCTCTGTGACTCACTAACAGGCCTAGGGCTATATACGACCTACCTGCAGGTCCTCAATATACATAACACACCACTTGAGCCTGTCCAGTACTTTGTCTCTAATTAACAGACCCTTTATCTTAAGCATTCTTTTTCACTGACTTCTGGTCTTTTAGCCTAACTCTTTCATCCAATTGTCAACTAAAGAATCTTTCAGGCTCGGCGCCTGTGGCTCAAGGGGCTAAGGCGCCAGCCACGTACACCTGAGCTGGCGGGTTCAAATCCAGCCTGAGCCTGCCAAACAACAATGACAGTTGCAACCAAAAAATGGCCGGGCGTTGTGGAGGGCGCCTGTAGTCCCAGCTACTTGGGAGGAGGAGGCAAGAGACTTGCTTGAGCCCAGGAATTGGAGGTTGCTGTTAGCTGTGATGCCACAGCACTCTATCCAGGGTGACAGCTTGAGGCTCTGTCTCAAAAAAAAAAAAAAAAAAAGAATCTTTCAATCCGCCGATAGTTTGTAAGCTACTGCTCCCAGACGTCCCACCTTTTGGGGCCAAACCAACGTATGTCTTACAGGTATTGATTTATGAACTCAGCTGTAATCGCTGTCTCCCTAAAATCTATTAAACCAAACTGCAACTCTGCCGCCTCTAGTCCACGTGCTCAAGGCTTCTTGGGTGTGGCTCCAGGTCATGGTCCTCAAATTTGTCTCAGAATAAACCTTAAATGATTTTCCTGAGTATGGCTTCTTTTCCATTGACAAACGCACAGTGGAGAATGTTTTAACTGAATGGATTTGTGACAAATATGCAAAAAAACTACCAGAAAAGGTATCAAATCTCTCTTTGAAGAGGAATTGTAACTTGTTTGAAGTGCCTCTTAATCTTAAAACCATTTGTCACTCCATGCCCTGGAGGTTATTTCACAGTCATCTTTAAGCAAGCAATCTATTTTTAAATGAATCATTTGAAAAACTATTTCAAAAATAGTATACGTATCTTAGTTAAGGAGGAAAATGATGGAAATTGAAAATTAAATAGGAACAAATATAAAAGCATTTACATTTGTGAGGACAAGGCATTTTTAGCTTCCCTACATTCTTCACACATTGGTATTTGTTTATAATATTATTTATTTGGCAGCCTGTTTTGGTAGAATGAAATTTCCTAGAATTTCTTTTATTTTTATTTATTTATTTATTTATTTTTTTGTGGAGGCGAGTTTTCACAGTGTTACCCATTTTGGTCTTGAGCTCCTGGTCTCAAGCCATCCTTCTACCTCTCATATAGGGTTCCCCCATTCAGGGCTGAGCAGGGGCTCCCATTTTCTAGTCCTGAGCAAACAAACTTTTTTTTCCCAAACCACACTCTCTGGACACAAGCAGAATTTGATCTGGATGGCCCCTCTTGGAGTGGAAAATATGTATACCCTGCTGCTTTACCTAGGGCAGGAACTATGAGGACCTAATTTATTTGCTAATACATTCATTCACTAGTCAACATGAATGAGATGTCTTTTGTCCACCAGCTCCTGAGGGAGGGTAATGTACCTTCCCTGGACACCCCACCTGATGGCAATCAGTGTACTGAACCTCAAATAAAAGACCCATGTGGGTCTTCCCATTTGGAAATTTCTCCCCCTCTGTTATCTAAGACTTTGTTGCCCTTCTCCCTGCGTCCTTCTCTGTAAAATAAACTTTGTCCTGTTGCTTACTCTCATGGTGTGGGGTTTCATTCTTGAATCTCCAAGACCAATGACCTGTTACAGCAAAAATATTCACAACACCTTGGCCTCCCAAAGTTTTGGGATGACACGCATGGCCCCCAGACCTGGCGTCTAAGAATTTCATTAACCAAGCTCCATAATTATCTTCATTGTACTTACTCCAAGAAATAATAGTTTTATATAGTTTGCATATAGTACATTTCCTAAGCAGTCATATATTCTGCAAAGAATAACAAAGCATTTTTTTAACTACAAATGTAGCTAAATAATCAATGTTGATGAAAAATTTTCAGTAGTAATTAGAGTAGAGGACAAATGCATTAGCTCAACAAAGCAGAGGCTTGACGAGAAAAGAAAATTATTCTCATTTTATTTAAATTTTCTTGGCATCCTCATCTTTATTTCAAAATCAATTGTTCTTGCTTAAAATATAGTATTCATAAGCAATTAGACTCGGTGATTGTAGAATTACAATTTCCAGTGTTTTTGTGTGTGGATGAATGAAACCTAAATGGGAGATTGTCTGCCTAATTCAAATGCATATCAAAGCATAATAGTGTATTTAAAAGGAACAAACCATTATTCCCCAAAATATTTTTTCTAAAACGAATTATAAACTATATCCCAGCCATTGATTAGCCAATTTTTACTAAAGCCTTAATAAATTAGTCTTCATTTATTGCACATTTTAATACAAATTATGTATTATCATTTTTCTTATAATGATTATATTCAGCTTGTTCATTTTGAATATTTTCTCTTTTTTATTACATAACAACACAACAAGAAAATAATTCTTGTTTTGCATATGTCAGAGAAATCATTCTAGAAAGTATAATCTGTATTCTAATGTAATTATTTCTCTCTACTTTTCTTGAAATGAAATCAGACAAGACAAAGAATATAAATGTGGTAGAGAAGTCCCTTAAATTCTGATTCTATAGGCTGTGACCAGAGAAATGGAATTCTCTGACATATAACAATATTGGGCCTCAGAAAATGATACCCCAAAGACTGCCACTTTGACATGAAAGGCCTTAGAAGTTGCTTCTGAATCAAAGTCCCTGTAATCTTTCCTTGTGCCCCCTACAAGTGTAAAAGGTGATTCTTTTTGGAATTTTATCTGACCAAGAAAGCCGTGGGGGAAACAAAAAAGTGTCATAAACCTTAGGGATCTCATGAAACAGACAGGACAGATCAACCACCAGAGAAGAGAAGAGACTAGGAATCCTTACCACGCCCACTTAGACTTTGCATCTATTCTAAAAGCAGCTCCAAGAGATTAACTGGGGGACTTTATCGGCATAACAAGACAACTTTTGCAACTCACTTTCTAATAATGTCTACTTTCTACCTCCCAGGTCTATTTATTCTCTCTATAATTTATTGCCCCTCAAAAGAATTACCTACATTCTCTGTTTTCCACCCTCTACCATGAAAAAGGGTTTTTAAGCTTTTGTACTACCCTGGGTTATTAGGTAATTACTTTGTGATTTTTCTCCATGCATGTTAATAAGTGAGAATAACTGCCTATTCTTCCATTAATCTTTTTCAGTTGATTTTCATTGAACCTTCAGGGAGTGAAAGTGTAGTTTTCTCTTTGCTCCTACAATTTTGGTGCTGTGAGCAAGATACCAAAACTTCTCTGCTTTTCTGAAGGCCAGAGTCGAAGGAGCCCAGAACATGTTAAGTCAGAAAAAGCATCAGCATTTCTTACAAATGAGGCTCCAGGTATCTGTCAGCGAATCCTGTTGAGCAGATGGTAAAAATCTCTCTTTTTCTCTCAAAATGATAACTCATAGGAAAAAAAGCATTTGTATTACTATTTTTGGGTGTACTGACTCTGGTATATTTTAGATGTGAATATTCTTATTGTCTGATCCTTTTTCTCCCAGAAGTAGTCTTTATTTTTTTCTTTGTCTCAGTCTTTCTGGAACATGTCATGAACAGTCCTTCTTTTTTTTTGAGACAGAGCCTCCAGCTGTCACCCTGGATAGAGTGCTGTGGCATCACAGTTCACAGTAACCTCCAATTCCTGGGCTCAAGCGAGTCTCTTGCCTCCGCCTCCCAAGCAGGTGGGACTACAGACATCCACCACAATGCCCGGTCATTTTTTTTTTTTTTTTTGGTTGCAGCCATCATTGTTGTTTGGTGGGCCTGGGCTGGATTCGAACTCGCCAGCTCAGGTGTAAGTGGCAGGTGCCTCAGCCCATTGAGCCACAGGCGCCGAGCCTGAACAGTTCTTCTTATCTTGTTTTACATCCTTAGGAGTTTGACTTGTGACCAAATGAGCGCACTGTCTCTTGATCTTCATCATTGACGGTGGTAATTTTAGAGTCATGTCAAATGGCCCAATCTGAAAAGTCTGGGAACCTCTAGATCTTGTGAGAATTGCTTCTTTGCAACTCTTTGGAGATACATTGTGCATCTTTGGTTAAATCACAAAAGCTTACGTCATGAGCTTATATGGTTGGTTTTGGGCCTTTGGATTCTATTGTCTTATCTGGGCTCTGTCTGTTGGCAGTGGGGAAGCCTAGGAACATATCCACAAATCCACAGGACCTGCAGCACCAGATGCAGGGAAGAGCCAAGCCCAAGAAGACTTATAATGGTTTTGGTTACAAATTTGATGATTTCATAATAATAATGCAATTGACAAGGAAATTTGGTTATTGCTGTGGCATACAATTTGACATTAAAATTATGACTGCTAATATATTCTAGGACACACCAGATTTTAGGAATACCATATAATTCTGGAATACATACTAATAACATATATGGAGATCACTACAAAAGTTTTGAGACAGACTGTGTTATGGTTCATTATGTCATTTCTAAGCAATACAGTTGACAGCAAAGTCCTTTTTGATTTTATCTACAGGAGTTTAACTTGCTCAGCTTACGGTGTCTCTGGGAGAGTTATCAGCATCAGCTGTGGTGCTGGGAAGACAGAGCTCTTTTGTGTGATGATTTTCTATGATTTTAAAAGTGTATTAAACAATTCTCTCAAAGCCTTGAGCATTTGCAATTATCTTTCAGGGACTTTCATCCATCCTGAACAACAATTTCTCTGTAGTTTCAAAAATTTTGAAGAGGCCAAATTTCGTCGAAAGATGAAGAGAAGAGTGGGCATCCAGCAACTGGAGACCACAGTGAGTGAGGAAAACATTGCAGCTGTGGAAAAAATGGCTGGCGACAACAATTGAGTGACATTTAAGGACACTTTAAGTGGCACTATAGGTTGAATCTCCTGCAGTGCTCAAAATCCTGCATTATTATCTTTGAGTCAGGAAAGTTTCATCCCAATGCGTTCCTCACACTTTGACAGATGAGCAAAAACACATTTGTATTGAATGGCATGAAGAAACTCTGGTCGCAGTTGGCAGAGGCGAGTCTAGATGCGGTTCTGATATATCCTTACCAGTGAAGAAACCTGGATTTACCAGTTTGATGCAGAGAATAAGTGTCAGTTTACAATGTGGATTTTTCCTGATGAAAATCCACTAACAAAATTGAAGCTGCCCTGAAATGTCAGAAAGAACATTCTGGCAACCTTCTTTTCCCAAAGTGGTCATGTTGCAACCACTTTTCCCAAAGTGGTCATGTTGTTCTTCTGGGGAAACAAAGGACTATTACTGTTCAGTGGTACACAACAGTATGCCTACCAAAAATTTTCTGTAAACTTCAAGAATGGTGGCTAAGGAAAGGACTTGCAGGAAACCATCTTGCACCATGACAATGCATCTGGCCATGCAGCCAATGTCACCTTTCAGTTTCTGGAGTTCACAGAGGTTAAATTTATGACTCATCCACTCTACAGTCCTGACCTGGCCCCATGTGATTATTTCCTCTTCCCCATAGTAAAAAATTGCATATGCAGAAGAAGGTCCTTCAGCTTTGAAGAAGCTGTTCACACCAACCGAAGACAATTTGCCGCACTTGAAGAAAATGAGTGGAAAGGGTGTTTTCAAAAATGGTTTACAAGAATGCAAACATGCATAGAATGTCGTGGTGATTGTTTAGAGAATATATGGTAATAAAAATGATTTTACTTTTCTCAATTTTTGTATATCTGAAAACTTTCATAGTATCCCTCATGTAATCCTAAAAGGTTGGAGCTTCAAAGAGGTTCTTGAAAAGAATAAAGAGTCTGGCAGGCACTTTTGAAATACAGCCCTCTACTGGTCTATATTAGACTTTGATCAATTAGACTGTGTAAGAATTTCAAAACCTATAATAAAAACAAAAAACCCTGAATTCATCAAATTCCTAATCTAACATCAAAAAAGGGAAGTTAATCACTTGGAACCGAAATGATGAAGGGCTTAAATATTTACTTTTTTTTACTTTTCTTATTTGAAACATTGCTGATTTGTTTCTTTTCCAAAATCAAGAAAACTTTTTAATAAATTATTTATAGAATACAACTATTGGATGAAGTATAGTTAGGTGAGCAAAATGAAAACATTTCCCTTTCTCTCTACCTGATCCCTCCAGAATTTAGGAACTATACATGAGTATTCTTATTTTATGGTAATATAGTTATTTGTATAAATTCAATATGAATGTATTTTCTTTCATAGCAGGACACAATTAGAAATGCTGATTATTTTACCAAGACTTTTCCTGGAATGTTATATTTTCAGATATGATCAGACTGCTTTGAGGAACTTAGGTTGACTTGTGGAACCAAAAAAAATGTCCCTTGGACAAACTTTTCTAAACAATTCCTTTACAGTGTTCCTGACCTTATGGTAAGTAGAGAATGCCACATTATATCAGGCCCAGGATCTCGTGACATTTTAGGGATCTCAAGAAGAGAGGAATTCATTGTATTTATATAGATAATACAGAATCTGTATCTGGTTTAGTCACCAAGTTTTGAGGTAATTTTTGTTTGTTTTGTTTTGTTAGAGTCTGACTCTGTCGCCCTGGGTAGAGTGCTATGGGGTCATGATTGCTTACAGCACCTCAAATTCTTGAGCTGAAGTGATCCTCTTGCCTCAGCCTCCCAAGGAACTGGGACTATAGGCTCCTACCATACACCCAGCTAATTTTTCTATTTTTAGTAGAGATGGTGTCTCACTCTTACTCAGGTTGATTTCAAGCTCCTGAGCTCACGTGATCCTTCCCTCTCGGCCTCCCAGAGTGCTAGGATTACAGCATGAGCCACTGCATCAGGTCTTGGTTTGAAGGTCTTTTTTAAACGTCTAATTTGAAATTCCTTATGAAAAAGTCTCAGAAAAACCTATTTGAAGAGAACCTACATGGCCAATCATTAGTCTTTCTGTTTTTTTAAATGCAATAATCAAACCAAGTGTAAGAAAATTCAATCTTATTTTGAAAATAAATTGATCTTATTATAATTTGTTCTTTGGGAGAACTAGGGGGTTGGAGAGAAAAAATATTGTGCTTTAAAAGAAAACTATAGTACATCCATTTTAGATTCTAGCCCTGTCCATTGCTCTTAATTTTTTATTATTTGCTTACAATTATAATGAATACTGAATTCTTTCCTGGTTACAAGTCACCAAGGTAACATTTTCAATTTTCCTCCCACCTTTTTGACTAAAATCACTAGAAACTAAAACTGTGATTTTCTTAATGACCTACAAATTAAAGCTAGATAACTTGATATAAACTTTGAAAGAAATTGCTAAAGCAACTTACACACATAGGCTTCATGCCTGTCGACATATGGACTACTCTGAGTTCATCTACAATGCCATCTTCTGAAATGAGACAGACATAGCTCTTTAACTGGACTGGACTATTCCCATAAAAGGGAGACTGGTTTAATAGAATCCTTTGCTTTTCAGCTTTTAACTCAGTTTTTCTCTCCACAGCCACCATATTAGGTTGAATGTATGAAACTGTAAAAGTTTCAGCCAGAGAAATGTTGAGGCTCAGAAAGTGATAGCCCAAAGATTGCTGCTTGGACATGCTGAGAGGCCTTCAAAGTTGCCTAACAATTAAGGTCCTTCTCACCTTTTCTTTTCCAGCTAAGTGTAAAGGGAGGGTCTCTTTTTAGAATTTTCTTTTCTAATCAAGAAAATTTCTTTCCAAAAGAAATGTAACTGTCTTAAACCCTCTCCTTAATGATCTGATGACATAATCAGGAATGATCAACTAGTTGAAAGATCAACCAGTTGTTATATAGAAAAGAGAAGAGGCTGGGAGTCTCCCACACATAATTTTCATCTGATTCTTTTTTTTTTTTTTTTTTTTTTGAGACAGAGGCTCAAGCTGTCACCCTGGATAGAGTGCTGTGGCATCACAGCTCACAGCAACCTCTAATTCCTGGGCTCAAGCGAGTCTCTTGCCTCTGCCTCCCAAGTCGCTGGGACTACAGACGCCCGCCACAACGCCCAGCCATTTTTTGGTTGCAGCCGTCATTGTTGTTTGGCGGGCCTGGGCTGTATTTGAATCCGCCAGCTTAGGTGGCTGGCGCCTTAGCCCATTGAGCCACAAGTGCTGAGCCTCATCTGATTCTTCTGAGAACAGCTCCAAGGGGACTGGAGGGACTTTATTTGCACAATAAGGCAACTTTGCAATTCCACCCCTCATCATCTGGTAACATATGCTCCCCACTTCCTGGTTTAATTTACTTTCTCTAATGATTTACTGATTCTCAAAAGAATAGTGTACATTTGCTATATACCCCTACCCCTATGAAAAATAGTATATAAATTTCTATACTGCACTGGATTATTGGGTAATCATTTGTGATTTTTTTTCCTCATGCAAGTTAATGAATGTGTGCACCTATTCTATTAATCCTCCTTTTGTGAACCTTCATAAGGTGAAGAAGTTTTCTCTTCTCCTCCAAAGCAGACCCTTGTCTTTGGGAACTGTCCTTATCGTTCCCTATACAAGTTCCTTTTTTGTTCTTAATTTCATATTTCCAAGTGCACATGCTTAATTATAACTTTAGTTTGCAACAATATAGTAAGAAAAGCAACATATATATTTTTAAATTCATGTATCTAGTTATTTGCGATTCTGAAATAGCAGGGATGCATACAACTTTGCCAGAAGACCAATTATTAATGACCTAGAAAGGAGGACACAAACGTGGAATTGGAAAGAAAAGTTCTAATCCCAGCTCTGTAACTAATTAACGAGGTAACCTTGGACGCATCATGGATGTCCTCTAGACACAAATAACTTCAATATTAGAGAAAAAGGCATTTACCTAGATAACGTCTATGTTATCTTACATCTTATCTTAAATTGTACTTATTCTCTTATCCTGAGCCTACTATTTGCCAGTTTAGCAACTTATTTGTTTGAATTACAAAAGGATGTTATTTAAATTTGGTGATTAGATAGGCAGATGAGAACTAAACTGAAGTAATGAAATATTAAACTGCATTCCCTAGAAAGAAGGCATTAATCATTCAAGGTGATTACTTGACTTTTCCAAAATTATATGATAAGCCTGACCAGGTCAGAAAAATTGCTATTCATTTGAAACATAATTTTTTATTGAATAATTAATAATAAGTCAAAAAATATGCTAGAAGACTCAGTCAGGGTAAGAGAAAAACATAAAAAGATTTGGATGCCCACATTGAAAAATACAGTCATTTAAACACAATCTTAACTGTGTGCTTGAGCAATTATTCCACAAACATCTGGATAAGGTAATATATACTCAAATGGAATAACATGTATCATAAAAGCATAGAGTACGTTCTATGATATTCTGTCAGTAAATACCAGGAAGTTGTACCTAGATGCTAGACCTCCCTACAGAAATGAAATTAATAGTCATAACTTCCCCACCGTTACAATATTTCTTGGACAAAGTTTATATTTAAAAACTTGCCATCAATTTGCTCTGCAAGCAAATGAAAACTTGCTTTCCTTTAAACATGAATATTATGCATATCATCATTAAGATTGCTTTTTATACCTGGATTTCTCTTTCTTATTCTATATCCCTGTTTTCCTTTTTCCTCTTCCTTTTCCTCAAGTCAAATAGTGTTGCTTCTTTCACTATTGCTTCTTACATCCTTTTCTTTGTTTCTAGTTTTGTTTGTTTGTTTTTAGAGATGAGGTGTCATTCTTATTACCCCAGCTGGAGTGCAACGGTGTTATCAAGAGTAAACAGTTCCGTAAAATTGACATTAGCAGTAAAATAAAGGTTACTCTTTCTTATCTGATATATGGCATTTGAGATAGCATCTCACAGAGCTAAAATATCGATGCCCTAAAAACACTTGGAATCTTACAGATTAAATGGTGATACCATTGATAAGGAACTCAGAGGAGATCCCCGGTGATAAATAACTGCTGAATGGATACAGATTTCTTTTTTTCTAAATTATTTATAAGTGTTATAAGTACACAACTTTTTAGTTACATGATCATATTTATAATGTTTGAATCATGATTACAACAGTGCTCATCACCCAGTTAGTGTTCATTGTACCTGTTAGATAGGTTTTTGACCATCCCCTCTTCCCTCGTACCCCATGAGAAATTTCTGATGAGTTTTACTTCCTTCTACTCATGTGCGTGACCATTAGTCAGTTCCAATTTAATAGGGATATATGTGTTGTTTCTTTTTCCATTATTTGGATACTTCAGTTAGGATAATATTCTTCAGTTCCATCCAGATTGATGCAAAAGGCATTAAGTCTTCCTTTTTTCACAGTTGAGTGGTATTCGGTCCACATTCATATATCACCTTTTGTTAATACACTCAAGAATTAATGGGCACTTGAGTTGAGTCCTCATCTTTGCAACGTGAATTATGAAGCAATATACATTTAAGCAGGGGTGTACTTTTGATAAAATGAATACTTGTGGTTAAGTACCCTAGAGTGGGAGTGCTGGATCAAATGGTAGGACTTTAATTAATATTTAATTAATACCTTAATTAATAGTTCTTTGAGAAATCTCCATACTGTTTTCCATAGTGGTTTTACTAACTTACAGTCCCACCAATAATGTACAAGCATTCTTTTCTCTCTGCATCCATGCCTATATCTATTATTCTTTGACTTTTTAATCAAAGCCATACTAACAGGGATAAGGGGATATTGTATTGTGGTTATAATTTGCATTTACCTGATAATTAGTGATGTTGATCATTTTTTCACATGTTTATTGGTAATTTATCTATCTTCTTTTGAAAAGCTTCTGTTCATGTCTTTTGTCTACTTTTTAATGGGATTGTCTTTCTCTTGCTGATTTGCTTGAGTTCTTTGTAGATTCTGGTTATTAGTCCTTCATCAAACATAGCTTGCAAATATTTTCTCCCATTCTATGGCTTCAATTCTTTTAGTATTTATTTAAGATAAAGATTTTTGGAAGTCCAATAACTGGGCTTCCTCAGGGACAATTTTTATTCATTCTTTTGTGTATGCATAACTGAGTCATACTTTCTGTTTATTTCCTTAATGGTGCAGAAGTTTTTTTCATTTAATCAAGTTTCATTTATTTATTTTTGTTGTTGCTGTGATTACCAATGGGATCTTCTTCATAATCCCTTTGCCAGGCCAATATCTAGCAGAGTTTTCCCAACATTTTTTTTTTCTAGAATTCTTATAATACCATGCTTAATACTTAAATTTTTATCCATCTTATATTAATTTTTGTGACTACTAAAAGATATGGATTCTGTTTCATTCTTCTACTTGTGGCTATTCAATTTTCTCAGCACCATTTATTGAACAGCGATTTTTATTTTTGCCCCCAGTATATATTGTTGTCTGCTTAGTCAAAGATCAGTTAGCTGTATGTTGATGGTTTTATATCTGAGTTTTTGTTCTCTTCCATATGTCTATGTCTCTATATTTATGATATGTCTACGTCTCTATATTTATGCCAACACTATGCTGTTTTGGTTGCTATAGCCTTGGAGTATCACTTGGAGTACGGCAATGTGAAAACTCCAGATTTGTTTCTTTTGCTGAAGATTGTTTTGGCTATTCAGACTCTTTTCTTATCCAAAACAAAATATAGAATTATTTCTTCTAGTTCTGGAAATATGATTTTGGTATTTTCATGGGATTGTATTGAATCTGTAAGTCACTTTGGGTAGTATACACATTTTAACAATGTTGACTCTACTCAATCCATGAGTATGATATGCTTTTCTATTTATTTGTATCATCTGCGATTTATTTCCTCGGTGCTTTGTAGTTCTCTTTGTAGAGGCATTTCACCTCATTGGTTAAATATATTCTTAGATATTTTATTTTCTTTGTAACCATTTTAAATGTAATTGAATTTTTGATTTAATTCACAGTTTAACTGTTATCATTATACATAAATAAATGTATCTGTATACATTAGTTTTTTGTCCTGAGGCTTCACTGAATGCATTTATCAATTCCAAGAGTCTTTCAGTGGAATCTCTGGGGTTTTAGAGATACAAGATCATTCTGTCAATCAAAATGTCCACTGCTGGCTAATAGTTAGGCTCTTTGCAAGCAGGGTTTAGAGACTAAGATAGAGTTTTAAACATCTTGGCTAAGCTTTAAAGGGGTGTCCCAACATATATCCAATAGGCAAAGACTGGAATATGCTTAATTGTTTATTTTTGGCTACTGGCATTCCAGGAAATTTTTGTAAGATCACTAGTTGATAGCAGGGATGCTGGAACAAACAGTGGCTGCACATGACAAATACTTCACAAAAATAGTTTCAGACTTGGCTCTAAACAAAAAGTAACTATAATATCCAGAAAAACCAAACCCTAGGTGGGGACAAGATAATCTTTTTTCTAATGTTGACACATTATAATATTCAAAATATCAATTTTAAAAAAATGAGGCAGGCAAAGGAAAAAAGAAAGTATGACTCAATTATGCATACACAAAAGAAATGAATAAAAACTGTCCCCAAGAAATGCTCATCATCCTTAATGATCAGAGAAATGCAAATCAAAACTACTTTGAGATAGCATGTCGACTTTTGATGCTGATTTTAATTTTCTATATAAATATCACGGGTCGGGTGGTATTTCCTTTTGCATTCATCTGATGTTAAGCTTTCATACAAAGTAATAACACAAGTCAGGAGCCCCATGAGAATGTTTCGGTCAACAACCAACCACATATGCAACCGTGGACTCATAAGAATATAACACAGTATTTTTATTGTGCCTTGGCTATGTTTGGATATACAAATACATTGTGTTACAATTGCCCACAGTATCCAGAATGGTGAGATTTTGAACAGGTTGGTAGCTCAGGTGTGCAGTGCACTCCACCATCTAGGTTTTCATATGCACATTCTATGAAATCCCTGCAGTGAGGAATCAGCCAATGTCATATCGCTCAAATATACTCCTGTTGTAAAGTGATGCATGACAAGATTTCCTAACTACTTCTTTTCACAAAGCCCAATATTAGCTGTTTAAGAGTGGATTTAAAAGAAAAAAAATCCCTGACTATACATGTGTATTAAGCACATGCTAGCTTCTGTGTAAGATAACAAGGAGACAAAGGTGAAAATTACAGTGTCCCCGGACATGAGTTGTCAAGGATGTCACCAAAAAGATAACTTGGACTGCATTTGATCAGAAACAAGGCCACAAATATAAGAAAAAAATTATTGGTTTCAAAGGCTGTCCCTGAGACAGAACTGGTATGTGAGCTCTAGTTCTTCTATTAATTTGGGGAGAAGAAAGAATAAATAAAAATAGCATTGAGCCATCCTGTCTGTTACAAATTAAAAACGCCTTTCTAATGACATAATTATGTTCCTCACAATATGATTTGTTTAATGTTATGGATCCAATCTCTCTGACTGAAAATTAAAACATATATATTATAGATATAATATTTTTAAATTGAGTGAACTATTTTCTAGAAATGAAAACTAAATATGTCTATGTGTTTCCTTCTGTTATTCAATTGGATGTTTAGATGTGTGTTAATAGAAATCTGTATCTATATTTATAATTATCATACTGTGCACATAGTTTTGTGTCCTGTATTTTTCATTTATTTTTATATTATATATATTTTATTAGGACCCTAAAATTTTTTTAGTTACCTCTATTTAAGAATTTCATTATATAGTTTTAGTGTAACTTATTTAGACATTCTTTATTCCTGGAGTTTCAAGGTTTATAGTAAGTGTATACATAAATACAAATCAATTTTTATGATTATTTTATCATTTTCCCCAGTAGACTGGGGGCAAAAAGAAGGTTCACTGAAAATCAACTTACAAAAGGCAGATTAATGTGAGAAAAGGCATAGAAATTTATTAACACACACATAGGCATCGGAGGCATAAAAATATGAGAAACCATTCAAAGAAATGGTCAGGTGGATGATGCTTTATACCATCTGAGGTTACAGAATATAGTTGTGGTCATGGAGTGTGGCAAATAGCACATGGGAGAGAGACGGGAGGAAAGGCGATCCTACCCTACAGATACAGCCTCACAGATAGCAACCCTCAGAAAGAAGAGATAGAGGTCAAAGTTTCTGCTGGACCTTTGAAGGTACCAGACTCTCAGTAAACCTTTCCAAGAACTGGACAAGGGTGTTCAGAAAATGTCTATCGGCACATGTTGTTTCCTTCACTTGATTTCTCTACAGATGCAAATTTACCCCCAGAAAACCAGCTTTTTAGCTATTCTTACCCTTCCGAAGAGCCATCTTTTCTTTTTTGTTTTAGAGACAGAGTCTCACTTTGTCACCCTTGGTAGAGTGCTGTGGCCTCACAGCTCACAGCAACCTCCAACTCCTGGGCTTAGGTGATTCTCTTGCTCAGCCTCCTGAGTAGCTGAGACTACAGGCGCCCAGCACAACGCCCAGATATTTTTTTGTTGCAGTTTGGCTGGGGCTGGGTTCGAACCTACCACCCTCCATATATAGGGCTGGCGCCCTACCCACTGAGCCACCAGTGTCTCCCCTGAAAGCCATCTTGAAATATTTTAACAAATATTTTGAGGTTAAATATTTTTAGTTTCCTTCAGTAATTTTCACTACTTAATTCTTTTTATTTCCATAAATATTACCTTTATCAGGTGATTTCAGTGAAAATTCCCTTATGTTATGATCTGAAATGGGGAAAAAAGAAAGGAAGGAACAAGAAAGAAAGGAAGGAGGGAGGGAGGGAGGAAGGGAGGGCAGGAGGGAAGGATGAAGGAAGGAGAAAGGAAGGAAGGAGGGAAGGAAGGAAAGAAGGAAGGGAGGGAGGGAGGGAGGAGTTGGTTAAGCTTAAACCCTGTTCTGATGAACTCTGTTTCAGTCAAATCCCTGGAGTTAAGGAGTATGCCAGCAACCCATCTGGGGCATCTCAAGTCTGGAGTTAATCTGTTGATACAATTCTGAAGAAGGGTTGATTGCAGAAAGTAGGGATTCAATTTCCCGGAGTAAGAATAGAATCAAGAGATGCTCAATGTCGCCCCCTTATCCTCATCCTGAACCCAGAGAAGGTAGGAAAAGCCCCTGGTTTCGCTGTGCTTCAAAAGCCCAGGAAATGGCCCAGCAAACACAGACATTCCACATGATTTTGTGTTCCTTCACACAGAACCTCCCCAATTCAGAGTTTGGTCAGTATGTTTGATGAGGCTAACACTCAGCACTAGTTTGATGGAAAGATTAAAATATGATAAATATGCAAATGTTTTGCATAAGTCTGGAACATGGTATGTTTTCCAAAAATGTTAATTTAACCCAGCTAAACTGTTACTTATTTCCTGTATCTAATATTATTTTCACAATTATTTTCAACTTGTAATTATATCTTATTTCTCTTGCTTTTTTTCTGCTGTGTCCATGATCATCTGTTAAATAATACTGTCGAAAAAAACAATATATTTTATTCATTAATATTTTCTTAATAAATATTTCTTAAGTTCATGTTAAATGAAAATTTGGTGAGATTTTCCTACTCTCCTGGAAGATGTCAGTATAATTATCTCCCACACTAAAGCATTTCATGGCTTGTGAAAGACTATAGTTTCTCTATCATGTTTCTTGATTCTTAGGTCTTAAACATTCATGTTTGGTTTTTCTCTCCAGGCTGTCTCTGTTCAACAAAGTGCAAAGCTGAGCTACGTGAAAAATCTGCTCATATCAATAAACTCATGAGACTCATAGCAGCATCTCTCAGTTCTTCTACCATTTGGTTGCCAACTACCCCTATCCTCTGTCCTCAGAAATAAACAAATATTCTTTCCTCTAAGCAGAAAAAAAGCTTTATTTGTTTTTATGGAGTCTGCTTTGATGGCCTGGAGGGGTCATCATTTTATCTAAATCTTCCAAAGATATTCTTCCCTCTGTGAGATGAGAAAAGAGTGAGACGTGCAGAAGCTATGGCCATGGAAGCCTCTCACCCCAGGAAGAACAGCGAGGGCATTATCACATAAAGCATCAGAGATGACAGTCACTAGACGAGTCCAGCATTGGCAGGGAAGGGCATCTGTGCAGAAATAGTGGGTATTGTATTTATGGGCCATGCTCAATGCTGGTTAAATTCTAGATTCATTGGAATGTGTAATCAATATCTCAATGACATGGGAGAACAATGATAATGGAACAGGACAATAAGCAGCACAAAGTCAAAGTCTTACTTCCTTTACTTTTAAGCCAGAAGACAGAACTTGACTAGAAGGTAAGAGCCATCCATGGAGCACTGGCTATGCAATGATTTGTTTCTTCCTTTGTCTCGGTGTTAATAAAGTGTCAGAAATGGGTGATAAATATTGTATCGTATCTATGGATGCACCATCCCTTATTTAACCTTGTGTCTAGTAAAATACATTCTTACATCACAGACATAGCACAGTGGTCTGGGAATTTTCCCTGCCCTTGGGTTTCTCAGAGCTTTGATCTCTTACACTGCTATAGCTCCAGACAGGTGCTCCACAAATGTCAGGTGAATGAATGAATATGAGTGAGTGCCTGGGGCAGAGGCTGCTCCATCACACCTCTATTTGTTGTAATAAGATCTGACCCATGAAGTTGCGATCAATATGGGCTCTTAAGGGCACCATATATAGATCTCTTTTCTTCTTGAACTAATATGTTATAAAATGGACTAGGAAGTTGTATATAGTAGGCCACTAATTCGTGGGGGAAAAATATCCATTGAAGGGTAAAGTGACAAAGCAACCTGTTACAGCGAGTTTTGAAAAGGAAGTGTGTAGTTTAATACTCGCCTGCTTTCTTTAAAGTAAAATAATTCAACCACTGGGCAGACGTCTATTGATCATGTGCAGTATGCACTGAACTCTGCTACTCAACTCCCGGCTGCAGGAACCGGTGAGAAGAGCTCATGGGGAGACACTGGTGTCAAAATGTAACTTTATTCACATTCTATTACATCTGGACATATGTACTAGCCACATAGGATGGATTATGGAATTAAGGACTAGGTAAAGATATTTTTAATTTTTTCATAGTTTACAATTACATAAAGAAAAAAACCCTTAAATTATTAACTAAATCTCTTCCAAATCTATAATTTTCTGCAATTCTGTCCCATCCTTCTATATTCCAGGCATTGGGAATCACAATACTTGACAAGATCTATACTTTCCATCCCTATGCAGTCAACTGAATATCGTCGTTTTACTAACTACGGGTGCACGTCATTCTGTTAGACAAACACACAGCCAGGTCCAGAATTCTACCTTCACTCATGGGCTCAGAATGTGAGAGTGTCTTTGTTTTGCTTTATTTTTCTCTTACCAGAAACTCTTATAAATAAATAATAGTATCAGAGTTAGTCTATAACCTCAGGCATTTCCCAGGTTGACGGACCCACAGCACAGGTTGGTTAATATTTGAAGAATGATTGATAGCATACAAACAACTTCACAGGTACATAGCTCTATAGACAGAACTGTGTACGCATAAAATTGTACTTGTCTGGTCAAATGTCAATATTTATTAATAAAAGTATTAAAGGAATAATATCACATGTGTGTGGGCAAGATATTCAGATGTTGAATCTGGACTCAAAAAGGTGCAAGTCAAAAACCCTAATTCTCGGCCAGGCGCAGTGGCTCACGCCGGTGATCCTCCCACTATGGGAGGCCAGGGCTAGTGGCCTGCCTGAGCTCAGGAGACCAGCCTGAGCAAGTGTGAGACCCTGTCTCTAAAATTAGCCAGGAACTGTGGTAGTAACCTGTAGTCCCAGCTACTTGGGAGGTTGAGACAAGAGGATCACTTTACCCAAGAGTCTGAGGTTGCTAAGCTATGACACCACAGCACTCTACCCAAGGTGACAGAGTGACAGTCTGTCTCAAAAAAAGAAAACAAAACAAACAAACAAACAAAAAAGTAAGTATCTCTACTAAAGAGTTCCACTTCACACAATTTTGCCTTTATAAAGGCAAATTGACTTTATAAAAGGCAAATTCCGGATAACTTCCAATAGTTTCCACTGTGAAAGTTTCCTGTCACTCCACATTCTTTCTAATATTATTGGTATATAGTGTGAGTTTAAAAACATATTTTATCTCAAGGTATAAATATATTTAACTTCGATACCATATTTTATTTCCCTAAGTAGTAAAGTTAAGCCTCTTCTAATTTTTTTCTATTTTTAATTTTAAAATATAGTATATTCCTACCTATACACACAGAAAGGATAACAAGAAAACTTTATAATTCAATAATCTGTAATGAAGTGAATACTGTGCAACCACCACCCAGAGGGAACAGGACTATATTGGCTGGGCCCAGAATCATGCGTCTCTTCTTAATCCATTTCTCCCTCTCACCCCTGTGATATATACATATATACTTAGATCAGCGTTGATGTAGGTAGTTAAAATTAAATATAATATGTATATGTATATACACTATAGAAGTGTACTTTAAATCAGGGTGATGATTATATATTTCTACATACAGACAATTTAGATTTATTCTTTAACCTTATATAAATGAAATATCTTGTGACTCTCACGTCTTTTGCATGTTGACATGTTGTGTGTGCAGGATTCAGCCGTATTGTCTCATGTAGCCGCAGTTCACTGTTTCACCTCACAACGTACCATTTCAGGATTAGACCACAGTTCATCCTTCCTACTGGTGATGGACATTGGGTCCTTCCCAGTTTACATTCGATGCTTCTACATGGGCAAGTGCCTATGGACATCGGGCCTGCTGAGTATTTATCTAGAAATGGCAGCAACTGGCTGTAGACTTTGCAAACTTTTGTGCTTGCTGGGCAACCAACATGTTTGTGAAATGTCTGTATGGAACTATGTTCCTGCTGCATTATATGAGGGTTTCTGTTCCTGCGTAATCTCGCCAATACATAGTGGTGCGAGACTGTGACCTTTGAGTGTCTTCCAAGAACATAGTTATATCTCATTATACTTCTTATTTACAGTTTTCTGATTAATAATTAAGCTAAACAGATTTTCATGTATATTGATTATTTTGACAAAGTGTTTGCTAAAAGTGTTTGCCCATTTTTCTGTTGTTATTTTTTCTTGCTTTCTTCTTGATCTAAGGAATAATATATATATACTTATGAAACCAGCCCTTTACCTTTGCCACTGAAAAAATATATATGCGGTATATATACTACTTAACCCAGTAGCTTTTCTTTTCATACTCTTTCCGGTGCTTTCCATTTTCTGCCGACAAACAGGAATTGTATATATTTAAAACACACGAGTGACATTTTGATATGTGTATATATGTGAAATGATCACCACAAATAAGCTAAGTAACATGTCTATTACTTCCTAGTTGCTTTGTGGTAGTTTTAACACGTGAAAGATACAGAATAACTTACTGTTCTAGCTTCATGAATTGTAGAGACGGTTCTTTCCCTTCCTGTCTGTGCTGAAACTTCTGCAAAACATCAAGAGTGACCAGATGGGTACAAATTTAGTGTTTCTAGTTCCTCTTCCATCTTTTCTTAGTTTGTGTATTTCTACCTATGCAAAAACTACCCTGATGTATCTGTATAAGGAGAAAAAGATGATAAACACCATATCCAATCTAAATATTTGCCTTATTTGTCATTTTACTTGTTTTCTTTAATGCCTAGCAGTCAAGTATTAGAATTTCTCTCTATGAGGCTTACCTATCTTTTTCCCCCTGGATACTTTCAAAAATGAAATTGTAATTTTTAACACTTCTTCTTATTATTGTTTCTATGTGGAGAGATATTTGTTTTTTAATTATCATTATTATGTAGAGCTTATTAATGATACTAATAAATGAATAAACTGGAAAAATCTACATTAAAATTTTATAAGTATATACTCTTTCATATAAATTACCTTATTTTCATTTGTAAAACAGTTCTTTCCTTCCTTCTTTCTTTCTTAAAATCATATTTTCTTTCTCTCCTTCCTTCCATTCTTTTCTTTTTTTTTTTTTTTGAGACGGAGTCCCAAGCTGTCGCCCTGGGTAGAGCACCATGGCGTCACAGCTCATAGCAACCTCTAACTCTTGGCTCAAGTGATTCTCTTGCCACAGCCTCCTGAGTAGCTGGGACTATTGGCACCGGCCATAATGCTTGGCTATTTTTCTGTTGCAGTTCTCACTGTTGCTTTAGCTGGCTCAGGCAGGATCCCAACCCGCCAGCCTCAGTGTATGTGGCTGGCGCCCTACCCACTGAGTTATGGGCACCGCCCATTCATTCTTTCATGTTTTTCTTTTACCATGCTATGTAGGACCTTCTAAATAGTGCTGAAAGTGAGCAACAAGAGCATACAACCCGGTGACAGAAAGATTCCAAAATTTTTTGTTTAAATATAATAATTACTGTATTTATTAAGGTTAAGATTGAAAATGTACCTTTTGTATGAATCAACGGGTTTTTTTTGTAGAAGAAGAACATATGCATATACAGTATATAGAAGCCAACAGCAGAAGCTTCCATTGAGTCCCTGTACCGCATGTCCCGATGTGGAAATTAGGTCAACTGTGGAGGTTCTGCTGAATGTTGATTATGTCTGTAACATCTGTAGCACTGATAGATTAGCTAGTGATTAGGTAAACTCTATTGCTTCACATTTTTCAGTGGCTACAGGAAGGACAGAGTGAAAACCTGACCTCAGGCATGGTGTGTCCCTGAAGTTTATTCCATTACTGCTGTAGTCTCACTTTCTGTTAGGGTCCTCTGGGGACAAGTGTTGAACTTGCCCTGACACCGACTAGTTTCCTCCTTCAGAGGACCTCACTGGTTGAACCGGAGCTTATTTGATAAGCTCCGCAGATGTAAAGAACATTTATGATGGCTGAGGCATCTTCCTGTGAAACTTCCTTTCTTCCTGTGAAACTTATTTCAAAGGCAGCTGTAACATCTTTGAACACTTTTCCCTCTTTAGCAAGTGCGTTATAAGAAGCTCCTGAAATTTTCTTTGCTGGCAAGAGTGAAAAGGAGGCACCAATTGGGCCATCTTCCTCTGTTCAGTGAGGACGAGGGTTCCAACTCTTCATGAATTTCCTCACCGTGGGAGAACTTCACACGGGGTGTGCTCTCTCTGTGCAGTCTCTGAATCTGCTTCTATACAGCAAGCACAGTCAGATCCCACACCCTGCTTGTAGGAATCATAGTGTAGGCTCACCAGATGGCTGGGCCAAGGGCCTTAAGAACAAAAGGTCTGTAAAAGCAGGGGATTTCTTTCCTTTATTGTATAAGTACTTAGACACATTCAGACACATATGGGACACTCTAGAAATATTTATAGATGGATTTAATACATTAGTATGCTAAACAGACAACATGTATTCTGCATGGACCCAGAGATGTAGATTTGGGGAGTGAGGCAGGAAGTCTATCTTGGTCTAAGATGTGAGCCTTATTCTCTAATCCAGACTGAGTATTAAAAAATAAGTATGGGATGTGTCTCCTATGTATATTCATATAATGATTCAGAATCTATAGAAAGAAGTTTTATTTATATCCTCAAATAAATATCAATAGAAAGTTCCAGGCAAGGCATGAAAGTCATAAAAAAAGAGAGCTTAGTCTATTCTAGCTAGAGTGTATAGTCTGTGTTGAATGTTGAAAAATAAAAGAATCAGTATCTCAGGGGAAAAAA
>CAUYON010140448.1:0-26617 GCA_963573935.1 Arctocebus calabarensis | reverse complement strand
GGTGTAGGGTACATATTGGTTCATAAATCACAAGATACATCACAAGGCACAAGAGTTGGGTAAAGTTCCCTAGGAACTCGGGACTTCCCACCAGGGGGTACTGCCCCAGGGGCTTTAGAACAACCCCTTCCTGCTTATCTCTTCTCCCAGAATTTAGCTCCTCGGCCCTAGTGGGGGTTGGGGCTGAGACACAAAACACTTCCCCTTTGAAGGGTAAAGGTTTTGTTATATTCCTTTAAATCTATGGGTTTGGGGGATTAGTGGCAGGGGTAGGCGGCTTGGTGCCGGGGCAGGGGGCTTGGTTATCACAGTTACAGACTGAAATCCTTTTGCAGAGAACTTTTCTTCTCAACTAGATGACTGTATTGGAATGTTACAATAAAAGAAAGGCATTATATATACTTTATTCTTTCCCTTTATGTATCAATTTACTGAAATCAGTCAATACCTGAATTTTGTCAGGAAAGATAATGATATTAGTGCTTCAGTTTAGTTTTAACTGCTCTAGTTCCTCAAAAATGGAAAAGCAAAATTTACACTAAGCAGAAGATATTGATAATCTCAATAAGATCTGAAGATGTTCTCTTTCCTCCCCCCAACATTACAATTAACTTTTATAATTAAAACTAAAAAATAAAAACCTTTTATAATTCAACCTTTCTTATTACAGTATTTGTCAACAACTAAAATTTCACTTAGACGAAGTAAAACAAATTGAACAAACTCAACAAGAACAGAAGCTTCTCATCTCTTTTGTTCGGGTTGCAATGAATACTTTTCCTTTATATTTGAACTAATGTTGCCAGTGGTTTAATTAATATTTTTCCTATGGATAACATTAAAAACAAAATAACTGTTTTACTTTGAATAGAGACTAGCAAAGTGAGAGAAATATAATTATTCTTGATAAACTCTGTAAAGAGGAACATTCCATTTTTTTAATGGATTAACAAATCCTGTTTGATGTTAGTAGTTGCTGAAGAAATACATGCTAAGTAAAAGAATGATGTTACAAATATATCCTTAAAGTGATTTTTATAGCAACCAGGGGATTTTATTCACAAAGAAGACATTTCATAATTATGAATTAAAATTAGAATTGATTTGATGTTTTCCTTCTTAGCCTGAAATTTCCAACTTGTTACTTAATTTCAAATATATAGATGGGAGATATAATCCTCTCCATTTTAGGATATGCTAGATATTTGTATATTTGGAAACATAGCAGTTTAATTAATTAAAATTTTCCTTTCTGTAGTTTATCCTAAAAGAAGTTACATTAGGATCAGTGTTTCTTTTTTTTTATATAGTCCCAGGAAACGCTTACAAAATTATAAATTTGTTTCTAATTTTAAATGATTTTTAATTCTCCATTATGTGTAGTGTCAAATTGTTAGCATTTGACATTTGGTAGAAAATCTCTAGGCTTAAATATTCGTGTATCTAATATTAATATTCTCAAACTATCGATTATAATTTTCTAGTTAACTATTTTGTAATTCTTTTCCAGAGCATTGGTTACATTTAAGAAGTATAGACTTACACTACAAACACAGAGGATGGCATGCTTGTTATCTTATGTATAGCACAAATTTTGTTGTTGCTTTATTGTTTATAATTAGTGAAGAGTTTTTGATTGTCAGGTTTTGATTAAGACAAACTGTTACCTTCTCAGGAATATCCTCCCCAAAATAAGAAGAAATCCTTTGGCAAACTTTAGTAGATGTGTATATATTTATTGAACATGTATTACTAAAATTAAAAACTTTATAGACACAAATATATATTTTATATATTTAAAAACTTTGGCAAACTTTTATATATTTAAAACCCTTTGGCAAACTTCAGTATATCTGTATATATTTATTGAACATATATTACTATATTGAAAAATTTTATAGACATAAATATTTTTAACTTTCTTTGAGATCCTTTGATTGTTTAATTTATAAAATGCTCCAAACATTTCCATAGGTCAATTACAAAGCTGGTATTCAGAGGTAGAAATTTCACTAAATGCATTTCCACATACTAACATTGAGATTCGTAGATTTATATTTTTAAAGACCAGCCTTAAGTACTAAAATGAAAATAATTATCTTTCAAAGGCTCACTAACCAGTTTAATAATAACTATAGTTATTACTGTGCTTATGTGCCAACCACCATATAAGCACACCATATGTGTTGTGTCTTTGAATTTTCAGAACAATTACAATAAATAGTAGTTACTTTTATTCCTATTTTACAGATTTGGTTCTGAGGCTGAGTGAAATCAAATGATATTCTCAAGATGCCAGGATGTGAAGTGATGAAAAAAACTTTGCATTTCTGCAAGAATTTTGGATTTCAACATGGTTTTTATATATTTAAAAGATTATGAAAAGTTCACTTTTATCTCGTCTTAAGATTGAAATTATGAAAGTTATAATAAAAATGTTTTAAACCTTTAAGTTCAGCAGACAGCTTTTATTATTCTGTTTATGCATATAACAAGTATTAACAATCACTTTTTTGTGACTTTGAGTGATGTCTAATCCAATTTACAGACTTAATTAAACATCTTCAAATATTTTCACTTCATTTTAAAATTTAATATATTTGATTTCCTTCATAAGTACTTTAGCTGTCTGACTTGGCAAACAAAATTCTCTGAGTAAAATTATTTCTCAAAGTTTAAAAAATTAAATATGTACAAGATAAGGGGGGAGATTAAAATTTTCTGAAATGCTCTAATACCGTATAAAATTTGTAAGATTTCAATTTGACATCAAAAGTACAAATCACTTAATTGCACTCTTTAAGATGAAGTTTTAAATACTACTAAATGCTTCTTATACAAAATATTAATATAATGAGGTTTTTTCCAACTTGACTCTACACTGAATTCTGAATTTTCCTGTCTTGAAATGTATATACTCACAAAGAAAGTTTACCAGTCTTAGTACATGAAATTACTAAAGACCGGATATTTTGGACTTGCAAATGCAATTTTTCTCTCTATTATTTAAGAGAATCATTATAAACCTTCCCAAATAATTTGAGGAGCACCTTTCTTAGCAGGCTTGAAGTAAGCCCAGACAAGGGATGCTGACTGGGGTGCTTACCTAATTGTGTATGTGACAATGGGGTTCACTGTCAATGATTATTATGGGGTTCTGTGTCAGTGACTCCATAATATGGAGGAGAGATCCATGAATTTCAATTCCTGATAGTCAGAATATACACCTCACCTGGCTCTTTTCTACTTATACCTGCCACTTTGATCAATGAAGTGGAATTTGCATTTCTCTGACGAAGGTATACACACATATGTACGTTTTCCTTTTTTCTTCTCACTCTAAAGATATTTGAACTTGATTTCTTAAAATATGTAAGCGTATTTTTTATGCAATGATAAAGATTTGGAACTTTATAAACTTTTATTTCCTGTTTTTATCTGATATAACAACTCTTACATTCTTACAGATGGGTAAAAAGTAAATCAGTTTGAATTTTCGCCATCTCCCATGACTTTGTAAAATGATAGTCCAATTTATAAAGAATACAACTGATACTTTACAGAAAACATTCTTTTCCCTCCACTACAGTGCAGGATATTAATCACATGGATTATCAGAAAGTATAAAATTTCCACTGACGCTCAGAACATTGTGTGATGGGAGAACGTGATTTCTTATATTTAAGGCTGTACCTATCTGCAGACAGGATTTTCTTCAGTTTACTTTATGGTCATGTGTCTACTTTTCAAAATTTATAACAGTGCACCTCGGTATCTTTCTCTACATAGAAATGACGTAAAAACATTGTATCTGCTTCCTAATTGAATTTTTACTATAGTAATTTTCTAATTACAAAACAGTTTTAAGGCCTGAAGTTCAAAATATGCTGAGATAATCACTGAAATTTAGAACAAAAAGGAAGAGCCACAGGAAAGGTGAGAAGGTTGAAAGAATCGATGTTTTTTAAAAGTATCTTCTATCTCATGGGTTAAACTAGACAATTGATAGATTTATCTCATAACTGCTTCGTAGAAAATACTACATTAGAAGTACAACAGATGAAGAAACTGAATTAGATTTGAAATTCAGGCTTGTCTCCAAGCAAAAGTACTTCCACCGGAGCCGCCCCACTAGCACCACTTTAGAGACAATCTGTAGTCCCTTTCCTTTTATTCAGAGAGAAGATTTCACTTAGTTTTGAAGAGTAAAGTGTCTTGTGCAGATTCATTTTTCAATAAGAAACAGTACAGTTTTCCTTGCTTTTTGCATTCTATCGCACTAACCTTTTTACACATTCAACAGATTGGTTTTTATTAAGAAAGAATTACATATTAGGGTTTCTGCCTTAATAAATAATTAAGAACGTGTTTACAGTTATCTCTACACATGTGCTGCATAGTCACAATGTAATACTCTTTGGCCTTAAAAGAGAATGAAATCCTATCGTTGGCAGGATAATCCAGACACAAAAAAGACCAATATAGCGTGATCTCATTCACACGTAGAACTTTAAGAAAAACGCTTGGTTTTGTTAAAGCGGAGAGTAGAACAGTAGGACTGGTGGGAAGGAGGACAGGGTGAGGCTGGGCAGCTGGTACCAAGTTTTAATTAGGCGGGATGAATAAATTGCGGTGTCTTATTGCACCTTATGATGATTATGGTTAAGAGTAAAATATTGTATAATACAAATTGTCCAGCAGAGAGGGTGTAGATGTTCTCAACATAAATGATAAATTCACATGGTGATGGATACACGAACTATCCTGACTGAATCATGGTACAACATGATTATTGATGTTTTGGTAACAAATTATGTCTCACAAATACGTACAATTGCAACACGTCAATTTTACAAAAAGGTAAATACACCTTCAAAAGAATGTAATGTCACCTTAAGCCGTAAATCTTTCTAAAGAAAACAGCTTGTTGTTGAAAAATAGTAGCTTCCCTTGCAACCTGAAACAAACAATTCCTAAAATTATCTTAATTTAATATAGAGCTAACTATGTTAATTTGATCAAATATCAGCTATCTTGAATGAGCATTCCAGGGAACTGAGGCATCAAAACCTCTATTAACCCAGTCCTCTACACTAAAGAAACCCTACAACAAGGACACTGAATGAAGGTGGATCTAGGAAAAAGGTCTTTTGGGTGTGATGTTTTGACATTCGAATTGTTTCCTCTAAGACATGTGGAATCAGAATATTATCATTTGAAATTTTTTCTTGAAATGTTGTCTATGTTCTACTAAAGATTGCCTAATTAGGTGTGCCAGAAAGTTGCATATACCATTAAATGAAATTAAAAGCATTACAAATGTATAAATTTCAATTACAAAAGTATAACAAACCATTGTCACGACCCCTAAAGCCCTGTCGCCTTCGCAGCGCGAAGGAAACATGTATGACACAGATAGACTACAAGCTTGGAAGAGGTGTGCTAACCATGCCTGCAGGGGAGCCTGCAGCAACCTCTGTTGTGGCCTTTACTGACGCTTCGTACAACAGGTGTGGAGGCCCAGGCCCTGGAGTTACGTGCTTAATGCTCCCTATGTGCTCTTTCCCCGCAGGCTTGACTCTCACCCTGCTGCACCACGAATGTCCAAAGTATAAACCCGATTGATAACGACTGACCAATCTTTTTTTTTTTTTTTTGTAGAGACAGAGTCTCACTTTATCACTCTCAGTAGAGTGCCGTGTTGTCACCCAGCTCACAGAAACCTCCAACTCCTGGGCTCAGGCGATTCTCCTGCCTCAGCCTCCCGAGTAGCTGGGACTACAGGAACCTGCCACAACGCACAGCTAATCTTAACTCATTAATGCCTGCATCTGCTTGAAGGCTTGTCTCCAGGCAGCAAAACATCTCCTTGCGGGCTAGGAATTGTGTTGTTCCCAGCACCTCCCTCAAGAACTGGTGGCTGCTCCCACAAGCCTAGTGCTCTGTCTCCTACAAACTGTGGTTTATTCACGTCGCTATTTTAGAATTCTGAGTTGTCTGAATTTTTAAGGATAAACTTAAAGAATTATGGCTGTTCATATACTGTTTTTAAAAATCACAAGTACTATAGTTTCTGAAACTCAGAAGGAGGGTACATTTTTATAAGCAATTAAGGCTGTAGACATTCCTGTTCCACCTCTGGCTCTGAGTAAATATTAAGTTATCAGACATCATCTACTAAAAACACCAGCAATGGAGAACTACAGAATACTATTTTATAGTATACTGGTAAATTTTTATTAGTATCACACTAAAATAGTCTACAGAAAGCATACTTATGCCTGTAAAATATTTATTTGTCTTTGACAATTTCATTTGTTTTTGTTTGATTTAAAAAGGTCTGCAACCATAATATCCTAGGGTTAACTTCTTTTTTTAGGAAGGACATTTGTTTTAAACAATTTATATAGTTGTGAAAAAGAATTCTGCTGTTCCTTATATTCAGAGCTTCAGCTGATGACAATGGTATTACATTGTGTCCTGTACATTGAAGACAGTCTATGAGATTGAGTATCTAAATTCTTTATATCCCTTATAAAATTTTATTACTTATGAGTACTGAAAAGTTACTGGAAAATCATTCAGCATTGCTGAGCTGTCACTTGATTATCCTGAACTTAGTAATATTGTAAAAGAAGCATAAAATACCAAAAAGAGGTTAAAAAAAGAGCAATAGTAAAAACTGCAGTGCATGATATTAATTGTATTGAATTGTGTGAGTTTCTGACAGATAATAAACCAGTGATAGATGTGATCTGTAAAATTGCTTGTGTATCATGAGCTGAACCCTCAGTCTAAATACAGGGTCATTGGATTTTACAGTCTCATAAGATTCTCAGGACTCTGCCTGGCACATCAAAACAATTGCTTAATGTGCAATAAATTCTATAGCTAGCCATCTGCTTACCCTCTTGACCTTTCAAATTTTATAAAAACCCAAGCCCATAATTTCTCACTTCATGAACCACCAGATTTTTGGAATATGTTATAGTCCAGGGTTACTTCATCTTTTTTATGCAACCAGAGAGGCTTAATATATTGGATAATATTTGGCAGCAACATGCCTTTTCCATTAAAATGGTTATGAGTGCAATCGCTAGACTTAATAAGCTATTGAGCTATTTCTTCTCATTGTGTAGTTGGATATGCTCAATTAAACAAAAGCTTGCTAATTATGGGGTTTCTTAAAAAATAATGCAAATTCAAATCTAAAAAAGTTAAAAAACCAGAAAAACGATTCCAAAATATTTATACATTGATAACATAACTTTGTAGTTGCATTAATGGACTATTCTTTTTATTTAAGAAAAATTTGGTTTAGTCCATAAACAATTTACTTAATTATGTGATGGAGAATTTCTCATTGACGAGGCATAACAATATATTAAGCAATTTAAGAGAAGTTTAAAGAAGATCTCTGGCTTTGTGATTATAAACTCTTAGGAAGAAAAGTATTAGAAATCTGAGACAAAAGTAAATCACGTAATAATAGATTGCTCGAGGTCCCATAGCTAATAACAGAGTCAGGGTAAGATTCCAGAGTTTCTGATCCCTTGCTCAAACTCATTGTACATCCTAAGCATATTCCAACTTCTAGCCTTAAGAAAATGATGGGAGAAGGCAAACAAATGTCTGATTAAAAGTAAAGTAGTTGCTAAGATATGGCTTTTTTGATCCTTGAGAACAACCTTTTGACTGAATCCAAATTTTTTAATTAAGGGATTTGTTCTGTAAAGCTTGGATTTAGTCAAGGGGCCTCACTTGGGGATCTGGAGAACCACATGTGGCTTTGAGATTGCAGGTTCCTCACCCTTTAACGATCTCTATAAGAATCTTCTTCTTTAAGATATTTGAGATTGTCATATATTTTGATAAAAGATTTGGGAGTCCTGGGAGCATCAAAATATAGTGAGGCTTTGCTCACTTTGGACACACTCTGCCCAGATTCCTTTTCTCTTCCTTCTTATAGAATAACCATGGCATTCTGCTTTTATCTTATGCACCACAGTTCTGTCAGCTTCTGGTCCCCTTAGGGTTTACATTTTTTATTGAAGTAATCTTATTTCTTATTAGAAACTTATCATGAAAAAATTTAATATGTGACTTCAAGGAATTTACGGGATGTGGTTAAAACCGTGAAATTTAAAATCAGATGACTGTTAGCTGGGCGCTGTGGCGGGCGCCTGTAGTCCCAGCTACTAGGGAGGCTGAGGCAAGAGAATCGCTTAAGCCCAAGAGCTGGAGGTTGCTGTGAGCTGTGTGACGCCATGGCACTCTACCCAGGGCGATAAAATGAGACTCTGTCTCTACAAAAAAAAAAAAATAAAATAAAATCAGATGACTGGATATAATTCCCTGTTTCACTCCTTGCTGATTATGTGGTTAAAAACAAACAAATAAACAAAAACAAAAAAAAACAAGCAATCCTCTCTCTGTTGTGGCTTGACCTCTGCAAAATAATGGTAATAATGATAGTATACAAGATTACTTAGTTTATAAATATAGGATCCTTTCAAATCCATACAATTTTATATTTTATTAATTTTAATTATTTAATTTTTGTTAAAGAATGTTATTGTGAAAATGGTTCATACTTCATTGCAAAACTGGTGATTCTTTTGTCAAACTGCAGAATGGCAGGTAGGTAAAATGCATAGCCTTCCCTTATTTAGCAGCAGTTCTGTATTTCACAAGATATGAATCATTTCACTTAATTTTCACAATTGTTAAAGTGTGACATTTTTCAAATACTGATGAATTGTTAATGATGGATTTATATAAGTGCATCTGTACATATTTTATAAGAGAATAGAAAAATATAACATCTGTATATGATTTTATTAGTTTATCAGTTTTACCTTTGAAATTAAAATATATAAGCTGAGGTTGATAATTTAAAAAAATTGCATATTGGTCCAGGCCGATGCATGAAGGGCAAATAAGAAATAACGATGTAATTTCTCACCTACCATTTTAATATCTATTTTCATTTTAAACTGAAAACAATCCAGTGAGATTTGCAGTGACATGATCACCTCTTAGCTCCTTCCAAAACTGAGTATTACAAGATGTAATCTCCTTCCTTCCTCTTTCTTTCCTTTACTTCCTTTCTTGTGTTTTAATCAAAATATCTTGTCTCAAAAAATACCTTGATTGGAAGGAAAAAAAGTAGAATTTTGTTCAATACTATCAAGCAATTTCTTTACGCCAATCATTGTACTTATCTGAAAAAATTAAAAGAAAATTCTTGAAACATGTAAGTAAACATATATATGAATAACCTCCCCCAAATGATATGTTTAATGTATTAGCATAAGTTTTTCATAGAATTATCAAATCTGAAACCTATTTTGAATTGATATATTATCTTAACGTTTTAGGGATAATATCTTCTTTACAAAGGTGTCCATTGCATTTGTGTCTTACCTTTAAAGTATAAAAAATTTCATAAAGACAAAGCATTTGCAAAGATTTAGCTTCAGCTTTCATGAGGGACGTAACATTAAATTGAAGTAATGGAGAAAAACTGAGAAGAAACTTTTATATCAAAACAACTAAAAATGGATTAAATTATTGCTCATTACTATTCTTCAACTAACATTTGCTACACACATAAATATAAACATGGAATACATGTAGACATAGCATTTCCTTCTTTGGTTAAAATCATGGCCTTATGATAAATACTTGGGCATTACTGGGCAAAAAGTTTGAAGAAAAACTGTATGTTGTACTATTACTTTCATTTTTTAGTATTTTTCATATTTAATTAGTTAAATATCTCTAGTACTTTCTTGTAATATGCATATATAAGACCAAGAGAGGTGCCAAATCAATTACTCTTGAATGAATTTCAGTAGCCAGAAAATATCCCCTGCACACTTGCCAGATGTCAAGCTGGAGCTCAGAGAATATGCCTTTTCTAGAAAACAGAAGAGACTTGTACTGTGATGCAGCATCCAGAGAAACTCAGAGAACCTCTGGAATCACCACTGAAAATCGCCTCATTTCATTCTTATGTAAATAAACATACTCTACTTCAGATTAATATTCTACAATTACAGAAAAAAAAAAAAAGAAAAAAATGGAGAGATGGCACTGCAATCCTCTCTAACCAGGCATTAAATAAGTCATTTTCCAATGAAGCAATACAAGATGGGAAAGCAAAATGAGGTAACCGTACATTCTTCTATGTAGGTTGGATTTTGTTGTTGATGATATTTCTTGGTACAGCATGTAGATAATAAAAGGTATCTCCATTTAAAAATAAATAACACAAATTAATAAATGCCATGTCCTTAATATAATAGTCATGCCTAAATATTATACTGACACTTTACTTTAACAAGCCATGATATAAATAAACATCATAAGATGTCACCAGATGGCAAAACAATACTATTTATAATAATTCTCCTTGAAAAGGGAAACCTGTCCAAATATTTGATATCAGTAGTACAGTTTGGTGTGTTAATTTTTGCTTTGACATTTTGTCTTCCTAAACCAAACTTTTTAAAATTGTGTATTTTCATTTGTCCTTTGTAATGCTAGAAATATTTTCAGTAGTTGGTCTATTCATTTTATTCATCCATCCATTCATTCATTCAAACTTCTACATTATTTATGCATGGAGAATGTGTTGTGCTAAATACAAAAAGTGTTTTCTCAAAAGCAACGTCTATAAGCCCTCTCTATTTAATATTCAAATATTCACTGTTTATGATTATGGTAGGTTAATGTAGGAAAAATAGCTAGTGTTCAGATATAGGCACAACTAAATTTAAATTTGGGGCAGTTGAGTGTCAGAATTCAACCACTCTTACTTTCAGGAATTATAATATAGATGGTAGTTTGGTTGAAAATTATTCAAAGCATCAAGAATATAATTGAACTTTCAATAAATAGCCAAGAAAAGAGGTGAAAAAGAAAACATGAATGGTGTAGCTCAACTCTCTACTAGATTCAACTTACATAACTGAAAATATATTGTTGATTAATACCAGATAAAATGCATTATATTTGTGTATAATGGATATCATTATATTATCAACACAAAGGAAATTAAGCATTGTCTCAAACAATTTAATTATAATTACAAAGACTTTTGTCTTCCTACCATTTTGAATGGTCTCCTGTAAGATATTCTAAAGTCCATAATGATGACAGTCTAGGAGTTTCTCTAAACTTGAACATTTAGATAAGAATATTATGATAAAAAAGCATGTACTTTAGGATGAGGCAGTTTTGAATGTATATCTTAAATTTACTGGTTGCTAGCTCTATGATTTTGAAAGCATTTTGGTGGAAAATTTTCATATGTCTAAAACAATAAAAGGTTTCTGTTTTTACTAAAAACAAAAGAAGAAGAAAGAAAGAATATTATGAACCAAGAGAATACAAGCAGATATTATGTGGGGAAAAAATGTGCTGTGTAATTTTAATATGTTATCTCATATAAGTTCACTGAGTTGAGTCTTTGTTTTTAAATCAAGAAAGTAAACCACCAAAAGTAAAGTAATTTTGTATATTTTGTTTCAGGTATTTTGGCTTGTCTGCTATTCTCCTGTCCTCCCACATCATTCCCTCTCTCTTACTTCTACTTTTGTAACCCAACAAAGTGTTATGTCTTCATGAGGATTTTTCAACATGCTATTTCTCCACATTGGATTATTCTTTTTCCAGAATTTCCTATTCTTGCTTCCCATATTATTTGAGTCTGGGAAAGTAAAGTCATCTCTATCAACAATCGCTTTTTCATCATACAATCCAAAATAGCCTTTGTGGCTCACTTTCTCTCTTTCTATATTTTGATTTCTCCCAAAGAACTTATCACTACATGAAGTTATAATATACTGGTATGTTTCTGTTCATGTTGCTCTTCGTTTTCTTCACAAGTGTGCAAATGCAGTAAATGTAGAAACACAAGTTTTATTTGTTTGTTTTTTTTCCTGAAACCCCATACCCCCAGTGCCTAAAAGAGAATAGAGCACATTGAAGTCAAAAATTCATATTAAATACTTATTGAATAAATGAATAAGTTGACAAAAATGCTTAAATTAGATAACATTAAACAAAAATCAGGTAAAGAAGAGAGGGCATAATTATTAGAAAGGTATAAGAAAAAAAAATCTGACATGATTTAGGAAATGCAGATTCAGACTGTGCATAGACTCTTATGTCCTGCTCTGGTGCCCCTGAGAAGTCACAAGATGACTTCTTTCTCCTATGCAGATTTCAAACCCCCATACAAAAAAGCTGATTGGCTCAACTTCAGTCATTTGACCACAACTAGATCAACCCATAGTGGCAGAGTCAAATAATGTAGGCACCATCACTAAGGCAACACTTTGTGCTTCTGTTGCTATCCCTGAAGAAGAGAGAAAGCTATAAGCTCAACACACAACCAAAGGGAAGATGACCACTTAACACCATCATAAGAAAGGAACAAACTTTCAAAATGCCTCATTCACATTAGTTCTTGTTATGACTATGGTATAAAATAGTTTTTACTTCATCCTAATTTGACAATTTTCTCTGTTCATTTACCTTTATTCTGTAAGAGTTGTAAATCAGTCATTTGTTCTTTAGACACAATTCAGCAAAATTGTTTTGTTAAATCAAGAATTTGAAGGAAGTGACTATCAGAAGAGAGCTAAGTGTACATTTTATTAGCTTTTGTTGCTTGGAAAGAAAGGAAAATAACTTTAAAAAATAAGAGGATAATATAAGAAGTTCAACATCAAATAATGTTTGTGCAATAAGGCAGAAGAGGTATGTGACGTTGTTTTTCTCTTTTTTGAAGTTAATTCAATCAAAATATTCTTGACATCAATATTTAATAATGTTAGTTTCTCCATAATGTTTATATACAATGGAGAAAATCTACTTATTTTGAATTTTTGCCGTAGCTTATCAAAGTTAGTTTTAATGTGTAGCTTAACTTTTATTATAAAATTATTTAAAATGTATAAAGCCTATTCAAATTATGCTGAAATGGACAATGGCAAGAAATTTAAATTAAATAGAAATGAGCTAGAATCTTTGCTCTATCTGTAAGAGATTTGGGCCCGGAGAACCCTAATCCCATGACCAAGTGCTACTTTTATCTGATTCTTGAAATACTTAGGTGTAAAATGAGAATAATATTCTAATTCTATCATAGAAATATTCAAAATCATATGAAATGGTATTTTGAAAAATCCCATAATTTTTCTAATTTTTTTTATATTGTTGGGGATTTATTGAGGGTACTAAGAACCAGGTTACACTGACTGCACTTGTCAGGTAAAGTCCCTCTTATAATTGTGTCCCACCCCCAAAAGGTATGTCACATACTCTGAAATATTTTTTAAATAATTACAAACAAAACTGTGGCATTTATACAGGACTGAAAATACTATAGCCACTAAAATGAATGTGGAAGTTCCTTATAAACTAACACACTGTTGTTTAGTAGATGAAGAAAATAAGGGGAAAAGAGTGTCCATTTTTTTTTTTTTATTAAATGAGAAGCTGTGCACATTAATGTAATCATGGGGTACAATATGTTGGTTTTACATACAAATTGAACCATTTTCATCGAACTGGTTAACATAGCCTTCCTGGCATTTTCTTAGTTATTGTGTAAAGACATTTATATTCTACACCTAGTAAATTTCACATGTACCATTGTAAGATGCACCGCAGATGTGATCCCACCTATTACTCTTCCTCATCCATCCATCCTTCTCCCTCCCCTCCTCTCCCTCTTCCTTTTCCCCTTCTTCTTGAACTATAATTGGGCTATAGCTTTCATAAGAAAACTATAAATTGGTTTCATAGTAAGACTGAGTATATAGGATACTTTTTCTTCTATTCTTGAGATACTTGGCTAAGAAGAATATGTTCCAGCTCCATCCATGTAAACATGTAAGAGGTAAAGTCTCCATCTTTCTTTAAGGCTGTATAATATTCCATGGTGTACATGTACCACAATTTATTGATCCATTCATAGGTTGATGGACACTTGGACTTCTTCCAAGAAGAGTGTCCATTTATGCTCTTGTTTGTGTGAAAAGTGGAGAGATACCTAATATGTAATAGCTGCAAAAGTATCTTGAGAATGAGACACTGATATTGCTGGTTGCCACTGGGTTGCCTCCTGAGAGAAATGAGTACGTTTGCCAAGATTGGGAAAAATAATTTTCTTTGTGTATCATTATATCTCCTTTAATTTGTGAGCTATGGAAATGTATCGTCAACACCAAGATGAATAAATGATGTTGCAAGTTAAGTAAAATGCTCTTTTCCCTTTTCTTCTTGACTTTTTAGAGGTAAAGGAAATTTAATACAAAAGTTACAAAGTCTTAGCAGCTAAGATTATTTTTAAATAAATATTGAGTAAGTCAATCATTTTAGATTACAAAATTATTCTTTCATTACCCCTAATTGATATCTTTTTATTTTGGTTTAGAATTTAAGAGTTTAGATGATCGTTACTAAAAACCATAGTCAGTTGAAAATTGTTTATTTTTCACCTTTAGGATATGATAGCCGACCTGAAAATAAATACTAGGAAAAAATAGATGTACTGTGTAAATACTGTATCATATAAACATAGTAACTACATGTTTTGTTCTTTATGTTTAATGGGTCTTGTGTTTAACTTATTTTGACCTAATCTTAACAGCCCACATATCCATTCAGTATTCCATATTTTCCTAACAGTTTAGAAAATAAGTAAAAGCGAACATCACTCATAATCTTGTTTATTCTCTATCAGCTCCCCGTGCTCAATACTTGCTCAATGCCTTATCCAGATAGTAGTCCCTTTGTTTCTGAAATGTGAATGTGCCAAACATTCAAGTTCATCTTTACATGGTAAGAACATGCTCTACTCTTTAGAATGGTACTTCCTATGTCAAATAGTATTTCAAAAATAATTATTCAAGATGAGAATTTGGGAAAATCTTATTTTAGGATGTTAGAAATGAAGCACAATAATATTTGTTAGTTATAAATTAACAGTGCCTCATACCTGAGTAGTGTACTACCAGTGTTGGTACACTGTCACATGTAACATTTGATTTAATGTGTACATCTTTAGGTGGTATATGGATCTTTAAAATGCCAGTAATGCTTCATTATTTTTTCCACTGCTAACCATGGCATAGGATCAAAATAAAATTTGACATGAACAAACCATGTAGCTCAGCAGAACATATAGTTTATAGCAAATCATCCCCCCCATTGAAAACCAAATCTGCCACAGATTTCATGGCATATTGCCCAAAGGGTAGTGTTGGAAACGCTGTGCAGAGTTAAAAATTACGCCTATGTTTTGCCGGCACTTATGTTCAAGTATAGTTGTTTTATCACATTTTAAAACAGGCAAAATTCCATTATGACAGATGGACAGAGCAGGAAGTGCCAACTCTCAGTGTGGCAGAGTCATTTACAAAAGACTTCAGCAGAAGGCCAAGAGAACAAGAGCGTTCTCACATTCATCTGTTCTACCATTAAAATGAAATCTTGCTACTTCGGTTAAGGATTTTGGCACTTAGGCTGACCAGTTCGTCATACCTGTAACATTGTGGCAATTATGGGTAATGACAATAACAAAAATTGCCTTTATTTAGAGAATGTAGGATTGGAATAAGGCCCTTCAATATGCACAGTGCTATAGAAGAGAGACTAGAAACAAAATGAAAGGGATGCTGAGGAAGGGATGAACGCGTTAAAGGTATTTTTAAATAACCTGGCCTTTAGAAGCATATTCAATCCTGAGATTCAGAACCTGTATTCCTTTTTTAACTTGTGTGCAATTTTATAAGCACTTGATAAAGCAAAATGGCATCTACATGGAATTCATAAAATGATCTGGTATGGTAAACGTATGAACAGTGATTTCAGTCTGACTTGGGCTTTTATGCAAAAGATCAGCATCAGTTGATTTTCATGTTAGAAATATGTAGACCTGGGGTTGGGAGGGATTTTTGAAACGTGTAAATTAATAGATGAGAAATAAAAAGGAGGCTTTTTTTTAATGAAACTGTAAACACTAGTTGATTAAGATTGATAAGGCTATCAACTCTTGAGGAGTTTCTCAAGTCCTTCTTCATGAGAAAGGGGGACAGAATTTTTTTTATTTTTATCTTTTTTGTTCAGGTTCATTAAGGGTACAAAGAATACACTGTTTGCATTTGTTAGATAAAGTCCCTCTTATAATCATGTCCTGCCCCATGTGGTGTGCCATACGCAGAACACCCATTATCTTCCCTCCCCCCCCCCGGTTCGCCCTCCCCCTACCTTGACTTGGTTTGAGTTTTTCTCATGTGGGTGTGTATTAGATCTACTGGCTTCAGTTTGGTGGACAGAGAATTAGACAATCAGCGTTTGCGAATAGGCTGCTGTGGGGTCAGAAACATCAGCCCTTTGATGTGAGCCTCTGTCTGGGTAGGTCAGCCCAGCCACTGGAAAGCAGTTCCTTGAGTGGGGGGTCCACGACCAGTTGAGTTAGTCTCTTGGTCTGGGTGGGTCAGTCCATCCACTGGAATGCAGGCCCTGAGGATATCTCAGAAAGCACTCCTAGGTTCCAAGTGGGTGATACTATTTAGGGACAAAAGTTAAAAATCTTTATGGCTACAACCTGTGCCCTCTGGAGTAGCAACTATAAAGAAGCAAACAAGGGGACAGGGACTAACTAGTACCAAGCTAACGAGGGGACAGTGGCTGATTATTACCATTGTTTTAGATGAGCTCTTTCCTTCACAAAGTTTTGATTGTTAATATTTTAGCCAAATCTGTTCCTTCGTAGCATTTGGGTCCTTCTCTAGTTCTCGCCTTGTACTCCCTCATCATTCTGTAAGGGTGGCTTTGTTTTCCCCAAGGTCTTCAAAAAGTCTTAACCCATTCAAGTGTAAACTGGAAGTTCAAAAAAAGACAAAAAAAGAAGTCTTAATCTTACAAGCTAAAAAGCTAGAAATTTCATCATTTGGTTACAGTAGGAAGTAACCAGGCTGTATATTCAGCTCCTTGATTGAAATCCCCTAATCTAAATGTCTACTTTCTTCATTGACATGTTCCGATTTTCATGTCTACATTTGAATTGGGTGGCTTTGGACATCATTCTTCCTAGAGCAAAGTTTGTTTTCTACCTGTGAACCTAAAATACCAGAACCTAAGCTATCTACTCCTAAAAAAAGACAGTGAAAAAGGAAGAGACAAGATAACAGTGTTAGATATCCTCAGTCAAAAGGTGAGAAAATAGAAGGAGAAAAGAAATCACCATTTCAAAATCTTCTGAAAATGTAGCTGGGCAAACTCCTTGTGGTGTCTAGACCTGGGAAGAAGGTCCTGCTGCTCTATTTGCTGGGCTCCTGGGCCATTATTTCCTTTCATAACAGGCAGCCCATATTTGCAGCAGAGTAGATTTCCATAGGTTACTACAAAAGTTTCGAGATAGACTTTGTTATGATCCATAACTTCCAAGAAACACAGGTGATAGCCTCCTTTCTGACTCACCCAGGAGGATTTCAAATTGCTTAGTTTATTGGTGTTCCTGGGAGGGCTTGATTTGTTTCTGTTCTTGCAGATTTTACTTTTACTGATTTTTGCATCTCTCTAATAACCCATGTAACAGACTTTCCTGCCACTAGACTTTTGGGGGTCTGACAATCTTTTATCATCTCATTGTTAGTGACCATTCAAATCCCAAATGACAGCAACTCTTTTTTAAAATTTATTTTATGTATTTATTGGGTACATATGATGTCTTGATATAGGCATTATCATTGTGCATTAATCAAATCAGGGTAATTGGAGCATACATAACCTCAAACTTCAATTTATGCTGGTATAAAATTGTGAAAAGCTGTGTGGATCTCCTATGTATCAGGGCAATTTACCCTACTAGATATGCAGCTTCTTTACAAATATTTCATAGATAACCCCATAATTCATTTGTGGTTCCTGCTAAGTATGTTTAGGGAATCTGTGTACCACACACTTAATCTCTTCAAATTGCCTTTTCGGTGACTGAGTATTTTTGACCTTTTGATCTTTCTGACATATTAGCAAAAGGTTGTGAGGAATCTGCCTCCAGGCCAATATCTCCAATGTGGGCTTTTGGGGGTGCAATCATAGGCAATACCAAGGCTTTGACCGACAGGCCCCAGGGGGTAAACTGTCCTATCACAGCAGACTTGGTGCACAATTAAAACATTGTAGTTTTCTGGAAAGAGTTGCAATAATGTTCTAGGTGTCACTCCACTTTCCCAAAGTCAGTCATGCTCATATGCATGTCTGCATTCCAAAACAATTGCCTCTGTGGAAAGCCTTCTTATCAGTAGCCTTGGCTGAGGAAATTCTCAAGCATCTCTGCCAAGATTTCTTTAATAGCGGCTTTGACTAAAGGCAACTTTCTCACCTCTGACTCAGTAACTTTTCATTCCTAACTCTACATTCTCTCCCCACTTTTTAGCCCACACCTTCATAAAGAAGCTGGAACATTTTTCTTCCAGACTTTTTGATTGTGAAGTGATGATTCTCCTTCTCTGTTCTGTGCTCACTAAACTCTTTGAACGCTGTGCATGGAGGGAACATGGAGTGTAAGTATTATTAAGCTTTGCATCTTTATTTTTCTTGATTTCAATGTCATAGTAACTGAATAAAAGTTTGATTGCTGCTTTCAGTTTGGTTGTGTTCTAATTTGCCACCTCAACTCTTGATTGAGGTGTGATAGTTTGTTCTGTAACATCCTCAGCATTTCTTTCCTAAGAGTAAATCTCATAATTTTACACCTTTGACATCTGAGAAGGCTGTGAATTTTCCAAATCATCAACTTCTACTTCCTTATTACTGAACAGGTTTTCCATTAATCTTTTTTATTCTTTCTCACTTTATTATGAGCAGTGAGAAGTAACCAGGTTGTATATTCAACTCCTTGCTTGAAATCTCCTAACCTAAATGTCTATTTTCTTCATTTACATCTTCTGCTTTTCATGTCACTATGAGACATACTTCTGCTTACCTTTTTTGTCAGTAAATAGCAAGGATTCCCTTTCCTCAAATTTCCATAACACATTCTCCCATTTCGTTCTATTCCCTCACCCGTTCTGATAATGTCCATATTTCTTCAATCTGTTCACAACTATTTGTTATTGAAATCATTATGTTCTCTCTACCATGTTCCTTATTTTCGTCTAAATTTTCCTAGTCAAATTGTTAAGATCCATATTAGCATTAAGCGTCTGCTCAAGGCTATTTAGGCTTTTACTATCATTCTTCCTAAAGTTTTTAAAATTTCTTTCATTGATAAATGCTAAAGTCACTTCCATATTTCGGTATTTGTGATAGCAGCATCCACTTCTAGGAACCAAAATCTGTAGTAGTTTTATACAACTTACTACAAACTTACTGGCTTAAGGCAACATAAACTCAGTATGCTGATCAGAAGTCTAACATGGTTCTACCTGTGTTAAATTCAAAGTGTCAGCAAGACTGAATTCCCTCTTGAAGGATCCAGGCTTTCTTCAGCTTCTAGATTATCTGTATTCACAGAGTCATAGTTCCCTTTCTCCATCTCCAAATGCTGAATTTCTCTGACCATTCTCTTGTGATTAAATCTCACCATTTCTCTTCTTCTGTCTCCCACTTGCACTTTTATGAAAACTTTTGATTACATTGATTACATTGAGCTCACCTGAATAATCCAGGATAATTTCTCTATTTCTTTTTTTTTAAATTAAATCATAGCTGTGTATATTAATGCAATTATGGGGTACAATGTGCTGGTTTTATATACAATTTGAAATACTTTCATAAAACTGGTTAATATTGCCTTCACCACATTTTCTTAGTTATTGTGTTAAGACATTTATATTTTACACTTAATAGATTTAACATGTACCCTTATAAAATGCACCATAGGTGTGCTTCCAACAATTACTCTCCCTCCCCTCATCCTCCCCCTTCTCCTTGCCCTCCCCCTCTTCTTTCCCCTTCATCATGGGCAATAGTTGGTTTATAGCATTCATATGGAAGTGTGGGTGTTTGTAAATTGGTTTCATAGTAGGGCTGAGTACATTGGATACTTTTCTTCCATTCTTGAGATACTTTGCTAAGAAAAATATGTTCTAGCTCTATCTATGTAAACATAAAAGAGAGAACGTCTCCATCTTTTTTAAGGCTACATAATATTCCATGGTGTACATATACCACAATTTATTAATCCTTTCATGGGTCAATGGGTACTTGGGCTTCTTCCATGACTTAGCAATGATGAATTGGGCCACAATAAACATTCTGGTGCAAATATCTTTGTTATAAAGTGATTTTTTTTTTGTATTCTGGATATATAACTAGTGGAGGAATTGAAGGATCAAATGGCAGGTCTACTTTTAGATCTCTAAGTGACCTCCAAACATCTTTCCAAAAGAAACGTATTAGTTTGCATTCCCACCAGCAGTGCAGAAGTGTTCCCTTTTCTCCACATCTCTGGTTTTGGGATTTTGTGATGTGGGCTAATCTTACTGGAGTTAGATGTTATCTCAAAGTGGTTTTGATTTGCATTTCTCTGATGATTAAGGATGATGAGCATTTTTTCATGTGTCTGTAGGCCATGTGCTTGTCTACTTCAGAGAAGTTTCTCTTCAAGTCCCGAATTTCTCTATTTTATGGTTAGTTGATTAACAACCTTAAGTCCATTTGCACCTTAATTCCCATTGTTATATAAATTAATATATTTACAGGTTCCAGGAATTAGGACAGGGTCATCTTTGGAAGGCTATTTTTCTGCCTACCACAGAAAGATTAAGAAACTTCATAAAAAGTATATCAACTCAAAAAATGACAGATTCATATGATAAAATTTATTACACTTTTACAAAGTGATGTCATATACTGGATACTTTACAAATGCAAACACAAAGATTCTTATTCTTTAATTTTAGGATGAAACAAATACATTGGCCTTAAAAAATTCTTTCCAAAGAGTACTCATGATTAGCCAAGTTTGTGATCAAAATTTTAATAAAGTCTCAATCCATCTGAGATAACCAGTGCCATGTTCTCCCTTAGAAATTATAAGAACTGCAAGAAAAAGTGATGAAAAGATAAGCTGGGTGTCAATAAAGATGGCTAGGTTTCAGGTTTGTTTTTGCTATTACAAGTTACATATAGTACCTTGGTTTCTGTAGCATACATTTTATTTTGTGGACTATGTAGAATCCGCAAATACAAATAATGCCGTGGGATAATTGAATATCCTGCCCCCAATCTCACCCAAGGCTGGCCAAACATGGAAGACTGTCCTAGCAGTCTGCACACACCAAGTTAAAGTTCCCTTGCTTGTGTTTGCACGTATAATCACTTGCTGTTTGGGGGTGTGCGGCAGGAATCAGGTAGCTGGCCACCAGGGGAGCCCTGGAACCGAAGCTCCCTGAATAAACTCATGTCTCCTTTCTCCCGTCCTCATTCTTCTGTATACCTTATGTGGAGGCTTCCAAGTCCCATAATCAGCAGAGCAGATTCAACATTAAATTTTGTGAACTTAAATTTTTGTTATAATTCTCTCTCTTTACAAAGAGAAGTTCAAAGTTTAACAACATACGCTTCTTTTAAAAAATGACTGCTTTGTGTTTACTCGGGCCTCCCAACATAGATACAACCAGTTTTAGGAGGCTTTCAATCTGACTTTTGTGAACTAGCTAGTAATCTATGCATTTATTACGATTTTGGAGTTGGGGTAGATTCAAACTGCACTTTACACTCTCCCTTTTCTTAACTATGACACCTCAATTTGATTATGGCATCCATTTCTTAGATCCAATGGCATTCAGTTTCAGGAGCAGACATCAAAATTATTTATCACTTTAAACATTTTTTACATTACATAGGTAACATTTGTTAGTTAACGTTGCTTAAAACCCAGCATAGTTACCATGACATCACCAACTGCTGTTTTCTGTTATTAAGGTCTATGACCAAACATACAAAAGAATTGTATTTTTACCTGTAATATATTTTCACTAAAAAGAAGAAAGAAACCAAATTATCAATAAACTAAACTGCAAAATTAACATAGAATTTTTGATAGCTTGAGAATTATATAGCCAATTATATATCTAGTTATTTATTATGAGCTATTAAAAGAAATGTCACCAATAAGTAAAACACCCAGCAAACAGGGTTTGGGTACAGACTCCCTAATCAGCTATGTCTTGGATTTCACTGTGGAAGCTGATGGTTTACATTATCCATCTCCTTCTTCAATTAACATTTGCAGTGATGATTGCCCCAAGGGAAAGAAAAGTTAAAATGTAAGAGGCATTCATATTCAGTCTTGGCAATTTTCTTGCTAACTTTGGAGGGGATAAGATCCCTTCCGATATGTTCCTGGGCCAAATTGGATGTAAAACATTAAATGCCAATTACTATAATACAATTATGATGCAATTTACTTCTGAATTTATCATATACTATTAACAGATGTTGAAAACTTTTCTGAAATTGTTGTAAACATTTATATATTTTTAGTACCATTCCCCTAAGATTAATGAAAAGAGATACATAAAATCATTTACAGAAAACTTAAATGATTTGTAAGATCCCAGAGTGAGAAAATCTCGGTCAGTACAAAATTGTCTATTACAGGATCTCCGATTCTTGACTTGCAAAGGGGGAAGAACTAATCCTATAATTAAATATTGTAACAGGACACATAGAAACCTTTAAGTGTTATGAAATAAGTTCAGGAAATGTAGGAAAAATAATTGGTTTCTTCAGAACTTCCTATCAAGCATCATAGGACTAAAATATAGAAAGAGGGAATGAACTTTGTTTGAACTCTCCCGGCTCACACTCTTTTGTCACTGTTAATATGTTTCACTTACATTAAGAGGTCTTTATGAGTTCCCTCTTGTGGCTAATCTGAATATAAAAAAGCCCATTTTCTTCAGTTACCTATGATGGCACTGCATTAGGGAGATAAGGCACTCTAAATGCCAGGGTATGAGAGATTTGTGTTTCAAATTCTTTTCTGGAGTAGTTTCTTAAATCTGTTGATGATTAAAATACATATTTGATGCCAGTGTTACAGGAAAGAATACATTTTCACCTATTATTTTCCCTAGTTATTTCCAAACATATCAGAAGAATTATAAACTAAATTATAACTCAAATATTACCCTTGGAAATAGTAAAATGTTTTCTATGTTTATACAAATATAGCAGGTACCTGAAGTACATTTTGTCTTGGTGGTGAAATGCGGGTGAGACTCTTTTTGTCTTCCACGACTGTGTTGTGGACTTAGCCAACTTTGTGAGCATCAGAGTTTGCTCTTCTGTGTCTTCGCCTTACACTTTTTTCCCTCTACCTTTCCTATTGCATAATTTTCTATTTTGGAATTTTCATTTTGGTTCATGTCCAGTTTATCATCTTTAACACAGTACAGTCCTCTTGAGATAAGATTCCTGTGTGATTTAACCACACAGATCCTCCAATGTTTGGACCAGTTCCCTGATATATATGGTAAGTAATGTGGACTGAAACTATGAATTTCCATAATTATAATTTTATGGAAGATACATGACATACAGTTATTTGAATATATATGTAATTAATGTAGAATGAAATTATGAATTTTCAATAAATTTTATTGAATATACATAACAGGGTTATTTGAATAGTTATAAATCATGTGTAATTAGTTTCAATGAAAATGACAAGTAAACAGTCTATATTTATAAAATAATTTGATAAAATATTTTTGTCTACCTTTTCTATAGTTTTAAAACTGGTTATGTTATCATATGTATTCTAAAATTCATAATAGGTCAGTAATCCACATCAGACTAAATACAAGGTTTCTTTATGGCAAAACAATGGCGGTGGATCATGATTTCCACAATTATAAACACATAACATAGATGTTAGCAAAGTTGAATTCTATTAAACATTAGGGTAGGTTATTATTATGTACTTCTTATATAAACAATAGTTATAAAATTATACATTGAGATACTTCCACATGTTGGATTTGTTTTGTATAGTTAGAGGAAGAAAAAGCATAACATGCACACACAAATACACATACACACAAAAACCATATGATTTTTGTAATTCCAAGATGAGAAAGAAAGTTTATATGCTATACTTTATTTAAAAGAGAGAATGTATGGTGGTGCCTGTGGCTCAAAGAAGTAGGACGCCAGTCCCATATGATGGAGGTGGTGGGTTCAACCCCAGCGCTGGCCAGAAACTGCAAAAAAGAAAAAGACACTTAAAAAAAAAAAAAGAGAGAGAGAGAGAGAATGTGTAAGAGCGGCCTGCTCCAAAATAAACCAACAAAAGCCAAAACAACCATGATCGCTGTTCTACTAAAAAGCATATTTCTGTAACAGAGCTCTTTATTTATTTATTTTATTTTATTTTATTTATTTATTTTTTAGCAAGGTCTAGTGCTGTTGCCTGGTGTAGGGTGCTAGCATCATAATAGTTCCCTGCAACCTCCATCTTCAGGGTTGAAGCAATCCTCCTACCTCAGACTTCTAAGTAGCTTGGACTACAAGGCCACTGTCACCATGCCTGGCTAATTTTACCATGTTGTGTAAAAATAAGCTCTTACTATGTTACCCAAGTTAATTTCTAACTTCTGTAAATACAAATATAAAATATCCAAGAAGCATTTCAAATAATCTTCCTGCCTTGCCCTCCCCAAGTGCTGGGAGTATAGGTAGGAGCCACGTATGGTCAAAAGTGGCCTTTCCCAAGCACATCATTGTGTGCTGACTGCAAATAGGCATAGGGATAAAATTTCTTTTCATAAAACAATATTTTGGAATTTTAGATTCTGGCAGCTTTAGTAAAAAAGAGAGTTCTGCTTTTAATACATCACTTTGATTCTATATTATTAAAAAAAGTATTTCTCCAAATTTATAAAATCTTCCATGCAAAAGAGTTTTGTATTTGTAATGTGAGACTTTGTGTGGAAGAGAAGGAATAGGAGCACAGTCATCCAGCCAATAGAAACCCATTTGGGGAAGGGGTAAATTCCAGGAGCAAGGGGACATGCTGAACTTGAGCAACTTTGCTTAAAAATAAAAGGAACCTTAGACTATAGAAGTCTGAGAATCCAAAGAAACCAAGAAATTGTCTTGTAGGTTGCACTTTATTAATAACTGAACTGGCCCTGTGAACAAAGTTATTTTTATAACTGTATCTTTTTAATAATCCTCTCCCTTAACTAACTATATTGCCTATTGAGTTGTTTCCCAGAAGTAGTAGATTTTCTACATGACAAAGAAGCTAAGATTCTGAAGGCCTCTGGGCAGACTTCCCCCTGGCAAGATTCACCATCACCCACAACCTTCCCTCAATGCAGTAGCCACTTGTTAGTTACACCACAATCTGTCCCAAGACATATATGGCCCCTCCTTTAAAGGCTTAGAATCTCTGTTAGTTGGAGAGACAACTTTGAGACAGCTTCTTCTATTCTCCTGAAAAAACAAAAATAAATCTGCCACATTAAAATGTCTTTCTTGGCATTCCTCATTGTCTCAACTAGACCTATACTGAAACCCCATTGTGGTTTTGACAACATAACCTTATTTAAAATCTTATATGAGTTTAAAGATCATATAAGGTGGCAAGGGGTTCCCTTTTATACCACCTGAGTGAGGCCTACCTTGCAGTTCAGAGGTCACCTGGGAAGCAGAGACTTTCCTCACAGCGGGACGTCCCGTGAACCTTTCTGAGAACCCACGGGAAGGTGGAGCATGTGATGTGATAATTAGCTTTAAGGCTGTTTTCAGGTCACTTTCAAGACTATTGTATGTTTTTTAGGCCACTAGAAAGTCTCCTATATCCTTTTGCAGTTGGATGCTAAGTTTCCATGGGTACATTGGTAGGGTAAAACCTCATCCTCAGGTGTGAGCAATCATTTGGGACAGAATTAAGGTGGTGGACACTAGGGTGACAGCCTGGGGGCTCAACTCTTGTCCTCTGTCCCCAGGAGAGCTATTTCTGACTACCTACTTAATTTAATATTATGATACCTGCCTTTCAAATATCCTCAGGGATAAGATGAAAGAGAGAAGGGAGGAAGGGAGGAGGTGGAAGGGAAGGAGGAAAAGAAGGAAAGCTTTTTTTTTTTTTTTTTGAGACAGAATCTCACTATGTTACCCTCGGTAGAGTGCTGGGGTATCACAGCTCACAGCAACCTCAAACTCTTGGGCTTAAGCTATTCTCTTGCCTCAGCCTCCTGAATAGCTGGGACTACAGGCTCCTGCCACAACACCAGGCTATTTTTTTGTTGCAGTTGTCATTGTTGTTTAGAAGGCTCGGCCTTGGCTTGAACCTGCCAACCTCAGTGTGTGTGGCTGGCGCCCTACTCACTGAGCAAAATGATAAAGAATCTGATAGTGAGCAAGTGTCAGTAAAAACAAAAAATATAACTACATAAATAAGGACTACATATATCAAAATATTCAAATGTGTTCATAAAATAACTATGTTGATATATTTATAAAAGTTGTAGAAAACCCTCAGTAGAGAGCTGGGGCATCACAGCTCACAGCAACCTCAAACTCTTGGGCTTAAGCAATTCTCTTGCCTCAGCCTCCCAAGTAGCTGGGACTA
>CAUYON010140444.1:0-15455 GCA_963573935.1 Arctocebus calabarensis | reverse complement strand
CTCCCCTGGCCTCCCAGAAGACTGGGAGTGTCTCCTCAAAACATCCCCAGGGGTGCAGCTCTCCTGCTACTGGTTCCCGGAGCTGGTTGCCGGAGCCAGCCGCTGCCTAGTGCCTCAGGAGACCTTCCCACTAGCCAGGTCTCTCGGCCCACTCCCAAGCGGGAAAACCAATGCAGTTCAACAACCGTCTGCTCCTGTCCACACCCCTCAAGAAAGTCTCCAAGAATCTGGACTCTGTGGGGGACAGGCCTCCAGACCTCAGGATGAGAGTGGAGGGGAACACCAGGAACACCAACTTGCAGGTAGAGAGTATATACAGTTTTATGCCTGGCTGGAGAGCACCGCGGCACCCTATTAGGGGAAAGAGGTCTGGTTTTTAGAGGGTCTCTCCAGTGGGGTAGAGTGGGAGGACATCCAAACTCTGCTCACGTGTTTGTATGGAGGTATGGAGTATACTGCGAACCTCTCTCATGGGGGAGGGGACTCCCGTCCGCTTGGTGATGTGCTCTGTACCTTTTTGTTTGTGTCCTTGGGGTCTCAGGTCGCCCCAGCAGGGTTGATGTGCGCTCTTCGACCTTTCCTTTTGGCTCAGATCCAAACCATCAGCTTTCTTGCTGAGTTTCTGTCCTTTAACTCTCCTTCTGGACAGGAACCTCTGCGGAAAGCTGGCTACAGATCGCCATCTTGGCTCCTCCCCCCGCCCCCCCTATGCTTGTCAATTTCTGTAGCAAAGCTCCACCGGAACCAAAAGAAACATTTTCAATGCACCATTTTTTCTGCTTCATGCCTTCTACAATCTCTTGTAAGATATTAATATCTACTCCATCATAGGAAACTTCTTACCTAAAATATCCAAAACCTTTAATACAGTGTCAAGAGGGTTTCCAGAATCAGGTCTGATTATTAGTGGTGCCTCTGTACTTCTTGATACTATTAACTGTCTTAGATCTTCACCCTATATTTTCTCACAAGCATTATAAATGTCATAGCTATTGCTGACCACAGATACAGGCACTGATGAAAACTGTTACTATATGGTAGAAAGCATATTTTTCATGGTCTTTTCCTCAAGCTGCTATGGTACTGTGTTCTGTTGCTGGAATTGTGTAGCCTGGAAGAGGATCTTTTGTTCCATAATATTTTTTAATTAGAATAATTCCTGCTACTGTATGTGTTCCTTTGAGGTTAACCAAATGAGCAGAGGCTCCTATACGAGCAGTCTCTTGGGAAGAGATGTCTCTGTGCTGAAATCATGTAACTTGTATTCCAGTCCATTTAAGTTACTGGAAGTTTCTAACAAATTTTTGGCCAATATTTTCTTCTGTTCTCTAGAATTGGTGGCCACAGTGATTGGATACCAGGGCTGAACAAGAATAGTCTCTATCCAATTTGTAAGCCAGTAACACTCTGGATCTGTATTTTCCACCATGAAAAGAACATTTCCTCTGGGAATGACAGAGCCCTCAGGAACAGCTTTTATTTCTATTGGAAGTTATCCATCATATTTCTCAAGAATATAGTTCCATCCCTTTTCATTACAGACATCATCTTGGAAATGCTCTTTGTAGATCTCTTTGGCTTCCTGGATTTTCTCCTTGGTCACTACTTCACCTTTTAAATACTTACTAATAATGTACTGCAACCCATAAAATACTGTTTCCTTGTATTTCACTTTCCTTAGTTGGGAATTTTCTGTCTTCTTCTTATGACATTCAAAGTAGGAATAAACTTTGCTTGTGGTGAGTGGATATTATTTGTAGTGAGTGACCTTGTAGGATGGCCAGGAGGATGTTGAACTTGGCTTCTTGGTGAACCACAACTTTCACCTCAGGCCAGAGTGCAGGCTGAGAGGAAGGAGAAAAAATGTTTTCTAGGATCTTATTGAAAATCTTTGCATCTATATTCATTAAAGATACTGGTCTATAATTTTCTTTCATTGTTGAGTCTTTTCCTGGTTTGGGGATCAGGGTGATATCTGGACTTAACAGACATCTATACAAAATTTCATCCTAATAAAACTGAATACACATTCCTCTCATTAGCACATGGAACATCCTCCAAAATTGATCAAATCTTAGGTCACAAGTTTACCCTTAGCAAATTTAAAAGAACAGAAATCATTCTTTGTATTTTTTTCAGATCATCACAGAATAAAAGTTGAATTCAACAACAACAGCAATCTTCATACTCATACAAAGCCATGGAAACTAAATAATCTTATGCTGAATGATAGCTGCGTCATAGATGAGATTGAGAAGGAAATTACCAAATTTTTGGAACAAAATGATAATGAAGACTTGAATTATCAGAACTTGTGGGATAATGCAAAGGCAGTCCTAACAGGTAAATTTATAGCGTTGCAAGCCTTCCTCAAGAGAATGGAAAGAGAGGAAGTCAACAACTTAATGGGACATCTCAAGCAACTGGACAAGGAAGAACATTCTAACCCCAAACCCAGCAGAAGAAAAGAAATAACCAAAATTAGAGAAGAATTAAATGAAATTGAAAAAAACGAATCACTCAAAAGATCAACAAATCAAACAGTTGGTTTTTTGAAAAGATTCACAAAATTGATAATCCTTTGGCCAACCTAACCAGAAACAGAAAAGTAAAATCCTAATATCATCAATCAGAAATGATAAAGGTAAAATAACAACAGACACCTTGGAAATTCAAAAAATCCTTAATGAATACTATTAAAAAACTGTATTTTCAGAAATGTGAAAATCTAGAGGAAATAGACCAATGCCTAGAAGCACACCACCTTTATAGACTCAGCCAGAAAAAATTGGAAATGTTGAAATAGCATCTACTATACAAAATCTCCCAAAAAAGAAAAGTCTGGGGCCAGATGGCTTCACATCAGAATTCTACCAAACCTTTCAAGAGGAACTAGTACCTATATTACACAACCTTTTCCAAAACATAGAAAAAGGAAGAATACTTCCCAACACATTGTATGTTTTTTTCAACACACTTATACTTGTTTTAAAAAAAAGAAGAAGAAAAAGGAATGTTAGTGTATCAAGTTAGCCTTTCTAGAGAGCCTATAGCTTTTGGTTTTGTTCTCCAGACAGGATGTGCAAATGTCAATATATATATAGGCAAATGGGAAATTGTAGCTAAGTGTACCTTTATTTACAAAATGTTCTCTGCACAGTGGCCAGCTCTGCATAGAAGGAGTACCATCACAGGAGTGCATGCAGAGTGGCAAGCCCCAAGGCTCTCATCGTCAACATTGCCACTGGCATTTTATTCTAAGCACTTTTCAAAACTTGAGAAGCCTCTCTTAACTGTGATCCTGGGGAAGGGTGGTGAGCCCCTAAGCATCAGTTCACACCTTCCTGCCTCCCACTGAAAGAACAGCCCTCTCTCTCGAAGCCACTGCACTTGCCATCTGGCTCTGTGGTCCAAGCTCTCTGGCTTGCACCATGGTCAAATGTCTCAAGCAATCCTTTCCTGAGCACATGTGTGTTTACAACTACACGCACCCTGGAGAAATCTGAGGAATGAATACATGATTAATCCAAATGAGCTTGATCACCTGGTGTGGAATTTCCTTGTTAATACCTGGCAGTAAAATTATTACTGTCTGTCTCCTCCATGAAGTTGGGGGCTTCTTAAAGGGGGAATTTTATCACTCTCATCTCTGAGTTCTACTCCCCCCAGCAGTGTCTGCCATTGAGAATTGTCCCCAAGCACGGTGACAATGAATGTATCAGTTCATGAACAAATGTGGGTGGAATAGTGACTGTGCATCAGACACCATGCTAGGACCCCACAGCATTTAAGGCCCCAGGGGGCTGCTGCAGCTAGAAGGTGCCAACCCAAGGGACACCTGAGCTGGGGGGCAGGCTCTAGTCCCCGAATGCCCTGCAGGGTGCTCCTGTGCCCACCAGGAAGGGGCCTTTTTCTGACTGGCTGCCCCCTCCCTCATCTGTTAATTAAATGGGAGACTTTCCATTTCACCCTGTAGTACAGGATGTCCCAAAAGTCATCCCCTAAAGTCATTCATTATACATAGGGAAAGTGGGAAATGATAGCTACAAAGATAGCTAGCCAGTGTGTGGAGAGTATTTTGTAAATAAAGGTACACTTAGCTACAATTTCCTATTTCCCTATGTTTGGTGACATTTGCACATCCTGTCCACAGAGCAAAACCAAAGGCTGTGGGCTCTCTAGAGAGGCTAATTTGATACACTGACATTCCTTTTTCTTCTTTTTTTAAAAAACAAGTATAAAAGCCTGTATTTACATTTACACAGCACAAAGTCAGGCAGTGAGTTCTGGAGATAGGAATTCCTTTCACATATCTTTTATGTTAACTAAAAGTTTTTGTGAGAAGAAACTACTTCATTTCTATTTCTTTTGTTTTGGGGTAGTAGTTGAGGTTGTAATGTCAATGGCAGCAGTTGCAGAGGCTGGGCCAACCACAAGTCCCTGCTGGCTGCCAGGTGTGCCGTGCCAGCGTCTGGGAGCTCTGCAGTGCATGAAGGCCCAGGTCTGCCCAGTCTGGGGTCATTTCCGTGGATCCTTCCTACTGACCAACACGGATCATGGCCCTCTCATTCCCTTGTTTCCATAGGGCCCATCTTCTAGTGTCCTGAGTGCTGGGCCTAATCTTCAACACGGGAGTTTTGTTCACACCCACTTCTTGTAGATTTGGGGCTCACTTATCAGAGACCAGATGATCTGTCAGTAGCGAGTCATGAATGTACCAGCAGCTTTCACAAGGGATGACCTTTATTTAGAATCACCTTGATATCTTTTGACAAACACAGATGTTCCATCCCTATAGAGTCTGTCTCATTGGTCCAGGATGGGGTCTAGGCATGGGTATTAATGTTCCTCCAAATAATTCTTTCTTCCAATGGGAGGTGGGGTGTGCTTCCTTCCCACCTGAAGGTGCTGCCTGTTGCCTTGGCAGGACCCCTCATGCTTCCCCAGTGGAAATGGCCACTGTTAGAGGTGCAAGGGCGCAAAGCAGGACACAACACTCCCAGTGTCTTTATGAGCTTGTGACCATTAACACGACCATTATGCAGGAGACAAATGGGAGCCGGCTGAGGTTAAAGGCCAGCGCAACTCACTGAGGAGCACCTCTGACCACGACCGTGACAAGTGGAGTTGTGTCCCCTGAAATTCATATGGTGAAGCCCTGACCCCCAGGACCTCAAAATGTGACCTCTGGGAGATAGGTGTATGCAGACAAGCATGAGGTCATTAGAGGATCCAGTGTGACTCGTATCATTGTAAAAACGGGACACTTTATACTGAGGGAAACTTAAGGCACCGAGAGATGCCCACTTAGAGAAGACAGGGAGGAGGAACGGGGAGAGGATGGCCACCCACAGGCAAGGGAAGGGCCTGGGGCATGTCATCCCTCACAGCCTCAGAGGAACCACTCTGCCAACACCGGATCCCGGCTTCTGCCTCCAAAACCAGGAGAGGACACATTTCTTTGCCCCCTTCTCCACCCCTCAGCCCAGTTGTGGAACCACATGTAACAAACCACACCCTCAAAGCTGACGTGCAGTGGGCTGACGGGGCATCAGATTTCTGCTTTTGTCCTCTGCAGAAGTGAGCAGGACAGACATGGTCTCTGCTGCACCAAGCTTGACCTCTGAGAGGGAGACAGGCGGTGAAGGGTGAGGGCTGGAGGCGGACAGGGCCCCTGGCACTCACCAGGAGGGAGCTCTCTAGAATCTCCAAAGGTGGAGGCAGGAAAACCTGGAGACGGGTCTGGGCTGAGAGTTTGGTTCCTGGATTTAGGTTCACTTCTTCCCCCTCTTTTTGCTTCTTAATAAATAATTCCGCCCACCCTAGCCCCACCCTCTGGAAACTTGGAAACCCAGCTGTCATAGCACAATGACCTCAGGAGATGATGCACTCTCACCTCTGCCCTCAATTTAAAGAGCAGGAAATGGTGATTTGGAGAAGAAAACAGACTTTCCTGATGCCCCCAGGGAGCTCCCCCAGTGCTCCCATTCCCTGCTCTTTCTGAAGTGTCACCAGAGCCTGAGAACCCAGCACCCCCTGGATAGCCATCCAGAAACAAATGTCCACACTTCTCTTACATGTCCCTTTCATTCTCTGTTTCCTTCCTGGTCATGCCAGCCACTCATCACTTCTGCTTTTCCATTGGACTTCTAAATGAGCTATGCTCTCTAATCTTTGCCATTCTCTCCACTTCTAAAGCATCCAGACTGATTATAGTAACAATGATAATAATGACAACTGCAGTACATCAGTGACCAATGCAGGAAAAACATTTACAGATAGTTTGGAATGTGGTACTACAATGGGCTGCGGCTTCAGGCTTCAGCTTCAGCCCCTAACCATTTGGGTGGCTGTAGAGAAACCTACATCTTTTACAACATTGTGGGCAAGTGTCAAGATAAATATTCTGTCTGATGGTAGTAAAGAATTTCATCCATGCCCACTTCTCAATCACTGGCCTTTGGAGGTGTTGACACAGAAAACCAGGTAGTGTTTACAAGGTAAAGTAATTATAGGCACTGCTGATAAAAGTGATTTTGGCAGCAAGATATTGGATATACTCATTATGGCATACACGTATGTCTCTATTCCAGGAAACTAAGTTTACCAAAAAATGCCAATTTACCGTGTGATAGAAGACAGAGGAAAAGAATTGCTTTAGACCTATTGTTTTAACTATCAAAGTTGAGCTGGGCCTTGCAGACTCTCTAATTCAAAGTTGTTTTTTTTCCCCCCCAAATTCTTTTACTTAAAATCCCAAACACAGAACAGATGACAGTGAAGAATAGTTCCTCGGGCAGTTCAAGCCTCCAATGCTTGAAGAAACATTATCCTACTCTGGAACTGTGAATCATTTCCGCAAGGCCCTAGGGTCCAGGAAAGCAGCCTGGACCACTGAACAATTCAGGAAGACCTTCCTCCTTCCTGCGATGGATGGAGGTCAAGGATGCTGTCACCTCCCAGGCTTCTGAGTCCTGGCACAGAGCTCTGCCTGCTTTACTAAGAAGTCAGCACTTACCCCAAGGACAGCCCCTCTGCCTTTGTCAGGCTGACACACCACCCAGTTCCCTTTCTCCAGATGTAGCTGTCCCACCCTGTAGGCCCAGCGTCCTCAGTGCTCTGCTCCAATCTCTAGGGGAGCTCCGGGCAGCCTCCCTCTGTTCACTGGCCTCTCTGTACCCTCAACCTTCTCTGTCCATGCATCCATCCCCTAAGTGAAGTGCTGCCTGGGGTCCCAGGCTGGGTTAACACAGGTCAGCGAGGGGTCAGTGAGCCAACAAAGAGGGTGAAGTCCCCCTGGCACCACAGAGTGGGTTTCCAGGACCCCACTCCTCGCCCATATTGAGAGTACACCTGCAATGCAAAGTGCCGATAGCCTCACATACAGGTCTCTCACTGGGGCAGTGATTCTCAATCAGGGCAGCCTATCCCCCAGGGGATATCTGGCAATGTCTGGAGACACTTTTGGTTGTCATGACTGAGTGGAGGTTTCTCCTGGGTTTTGGTGGGTTGAGACCAGTGATGCTCCCAGGCTGGGGAACATCCTTCACCACAGAGAATTACCTAGTCTCCAGTGTCCACAGTGCTGGGGGGACAAACCTTGACCTACAAGCCTGTGCTACTCTTCCCACCAAACAGGCTCACCTCTGAGCATTCAGAGATTGTGTGGCAAAGCCAGGATTTGTACCCAGACATACATGATTGCACAGATCATATATCCACTGTGCTGTCACCTCCCACCTCAAACACCATGAATGGCAATGGACTGCCCACAGAGTAAAGCCAAAGGCCCCCAAATGGCCTGCAGGTCTTTTTATAGACTGCCCCCTGACTATGTTTGCGGAAGCAGCCTTAGCCTCCCCTTTCCTGTCTGTGCTCACACTGTCCCCTCCAGACATTCATATAGGACCCAGTTGAAATGTCCCGTCTCAGAAATTCTCCCCTGCTCCCCTAAACTTCAGCCATCACAACATCACCCCCACCTACCTGTCTGTGTTTATTTTATAATCAGTATGTCCCCATGTGCAGGCACTACCCTACCCTGGCCACAGTCTCTCACTTGGTTCCACAGTAACCCACAGGTGTACCTCATAATCCTTCTTTTAGGAGTAAGGAAGCCAGAGCTCAGGTGAAATCATAGGACCAAGAAGCACAGGGCATGCTGGGAGCCCATCTCTGCTCAGATAGACCACCCAGGGGTGAGCCAGCCTTGCTCTCAGAGCCTGTCTTTGGTGTTTGAGGGAGCTAATTTGAGGAGGTCACAGACTCGCCAAGCAGGCTCTGCCAGGGCAGGAGCCTCAGGGAAGGGGAAGGAGGCTGACTGTGTTCCCATCATGGCACTGGGTAACTTACATCATTGGAATCATTAACCCTGTTGGGTAGATAGAATTATTATTTTTTGATAATACAGAAGGATTCTGAGCAGTCTGTTTAAAAGCCTCACTTAAGATCCCAGACGTGACTCCTGGTGGAGCCAGGGGTTGAACCTGTGAGATTCCTCTAAGATTCTTTCCCTGCTATAAGGAGGTAGCTTTTGGTTTAGTTAAGGGAGAAAATTTCTAGCTATTACAGCTGTCCCAAAATGAAACAGATTCTTTTTACTAATGAGGAGCTTGCTGGTTCCTGAGAGTAATCAATGAGTAGGTGGGTGACCACGTGTCAGACTTCCGGGCTTGGGGGAGAGTGGTCAGTGGAAGGGAGTTTCCTTATAGCCCCTGCTCCAGTGCTCTCTTCAGAGGGTGTGGTCATGGTGCCAGGGTGGCTGGGGCATCCACTTGCGCCTTTTTCCTTACTCAGCAGGCCTGCAGGGGTAAGAGCTAACATTCTGGTTTGGGATCAGAGAGAAGTTGGATGCTACTTAAGTCTCTTGTCCAGGCTATAGGCTCCACCCAAACTCACAATCTCAAGGGTGCCAGTGAGACCAACTCAGCCCCTCTGTGCCCCCTACAGAGAGCCTGGCTCCTGTGAGGAGCAATGACTGCTTTCCAGTCAGGGTCGAGAGCACTCCTGGGGCTGAGTATTACAACAAACCATGCTTATACTATCAATTGCCCACCTATCATTTTGATGCTTTCCTACTCTTGGATCCTAGGACACATACTGGAAGCTGTCAGGGATGCTGTCAGTGACTTGATCAAGGAATTGCAGGGAGGAAGGAAACTCCTAAATTTACATAGTCCATGGATAAATGTGAGTGTTCTTCAGCATAGATTTTTGACTGAATCAATTTTTTCCAGTGTGAAAGAGAATCAACTATTTGTATCCTTTGGGATACAAACTACTTTTGCCTTTTGGGTCAAAATTAAGCCAGGCAAAAATATCTGGGAGAAATTCTTACACTGATACATAACAGGTATTCTTTGGTTGAACTAGTTTGTCCCCATTTCAAAGGCTCCAACTATTTCTCTTAAAAGTGGCATTTGGATCTTTAGGCAGAAAACTCAGAAGAATTAAAAATCAGTTTGTGAAGCAGCAGGGACCACTCCATCTTTGGGGGTTTTCATAAGCTATCCTTTTTGCCTGTTCTGACCCAAGAGGAACAATGGCCCATGTCCTTTCTGTTGGGCAGCATCCAGTCAATGCTTAGGGCACCTGCTTACCTGGGTCACTTGTACAAGTGATTAGGAAAGAGGAAGGGCCCCTAGTGGACGCCTGTGCACTCTATTCATACACTCTATTCATACAATGTCACAGACCCACATAGTCCTTCTTTGAGCTTATGTATCAAACAGATTGGGCAGAAACAAGTAAACCAGGAGGATATTAATTCTTTTTATTCAGTGCTAAGAAAGAAAGCAAGTTCATATTTTCTTTGCATTCTAAAAACACCACATACAATAATTATGTTTATGAAATTCAGGAGAACTAATTGAAATTAAGAGCAAAAAATAGTTGCTTGTTTGCACTCATATAGTGTTCAAGATTCACAACTGTTCTCATCATTCATTCATTCATTTGTTCAAAAGCCATTCATCACCCATTATCACTGTGCAGTGGATCCCCCAATGAATAAGATGCACCTCAAGGCACCTTCTGCAGGCATGAATATGCAAGTGTGAGATCTGGTGAAGCTGCAGCCAGTAAGAGGACTTGCTCTCTGCTGGCTCTGTGCTGGGTCCTGAAGCCAGAGACACACAAAGCTGGCAGTGTCTCCTACATGCCCCACCCTGGCTGTGGGCCCTGCCAGACTCCATCCCACCTGTGCACCGGTATCTCCGGCACAGGCACATGCCTTACCCAGCCCCGCAGGAGCTCGTAGGCTGTGACACCCAGGGACCACCAGTCGACAGGGTAAGAGTACCCGGGGCCTCCATCCATGTACACCTGGAACACTTCTGGGGCTGCCAATGACAGGACAAAGAGAACATCATTGAGTGTCACAGTTTATGCAGTCACCACCCCTTAGAGAGAAACACCAGGATATGAAACCAGCTTTTTTGGACAGTGAAACCTATAATTTCTCTGCTCTGCCACATGGCTCCAGGCCATGGCAAGGCGTGAGTGGGGAACAAGCTCCAGACATCAAGGACACACCTGTGTGACTTTCCAGGGCAGACTAGAGATGGTGCCCTCAGGGTGTGGTGGGAGGGGTGAGGGAAGCCCCTAGGGAGGTGGGTCTGCTGGGAAAATGGTGGATGAACTCAGCAAGAGGAGGAGCTGAGCCCCCGAGGGGTTGAGAAGCTTGATCAACACAACTCTACTTCCCATGCTAGGCATCCATCCCAACAACCAGGATGCTCAGACTCTTTGTGCTGGTGCTGGTCTCAGGGACAGTTGCACTTTAGCACGGGTGGAATCTAACATGAAGTGCCCAGAGTAGGTCAATCTGCAGAAGTAGAGAGCAGATGGAAGGCTGCTGCGGGTGAGGGGCTGGCAGGGGAGTAGAAAAGTGCTTATTCATGGGCTCTCCTTTGGGGGTGATGACACCGTTCTGGAATGAGGCAAAGGTGGTGACTCCATAAAACTGTGAATATTCTAAATGCCACTGCCATGTTCCCTCTGAAATGACTGATTTTGTGTTGTGTGAGTTTTACCTCAGTAGCAACAAAGTGATGGACGGAGGTCAGGGTTTGGTGGGCTCTTATGACACAGGGGCCTGCCTTTGTTCTGGGGCCCTGACCCTGCAGGCGTTGTGAGGGACTAAGTGGTGGGTCAGTGCCATCGCCTTGCCCTGCCTAATCAGGCCTGGAGCACATTGCAAAGCCTAGTTGTTCACAGTGGCTTCCAGGAAATTGTTGGGAAATGTTTATTCTTTCTAGTGAATTAATTTGTGGGCATAATGCCACTTTACAGTTGTCAGAGCTGCCCACATCTGTTCTGGGGAGCCACAACATGCTGAGATGAACGCTGTCTGGATTCAGTTTCCAGAGTATTATTCACTCAGTGTGAGCAAGGAGGGGCCCATTGAGTAGGCAAGGGGACAACTGACTTGGACTGCTAGATCTACAACTTCCTGCTGGAGTCTGACCAGTGGCCAAATTCCAGTTGCTCCCTGTGACACTGTCCTTTCCTCTTCTCAGAGGAAATATGTGCCCTCTAGGGAGCATATTACACATTTTACAGATGAAAGAGGTTCAGAGAGGGCTGGTGTGTGAAGGAAGTCACACAGCCAAGGAGTGCAAAACTGAGACGTGCCCTATGCATCTGCTGAATTCCTGTCTGAAATAAGGTCTGTATCAATGTTTCTTTTGGTACAAAAACATGCTCAATGCCATGCTGGGGAATGACCCATCTAGGAATCTAAGGAAATGTCTGTCCCCTTAGGTTATTTTTCTTTCTTTCTTTTTTTTTTTTTTTTTTAGGCAGAATCTCACTCTGTGACCATGATGTGGTGGCATCATAGTTCATAGCAAACTCAGAGTCTTGGGCTAAAGGGTCTTGCCTCAGCCTCCCAACTAGCTGAAACTACAGGTGCCCACCACAACACTCGGCTTTTTTTAAAAGACAGAGTCTTGCTCTGGCTCAGGTGGGTCTGGAATTTCTGAGCTCAAGTAATCCATCCTCTTCAGCCTCCCAGAGTGCTAGGATTATAGGGTGAACAACTGCATTCGGCTCTCCTTGGGTTTTTTGACCCTTGCAGAGCAGGTGAATTGGGAAACAGGAAGGCTAGGGGAGGTGGAGTAACCTGCTAGTAATGGGCTCCTTACCTTCTCTTTGCCTCAGTTTTGTAAATTGTGGACAATAATAATGGTTTGTTCACTGGGTTGTAATTAAGACAATGCTTGCTAAGAGCTAAGCAGGATGCCCTGCCAGCAGCAGGTGCTCTGAAAGTTTAGGCACTGCCACCAGGAGTCCAATTATCCCTAGATGCCCTCTTCCTCTCAAACACTTGGCCACTTCACCATCCACCCAGTCACCCAAACCAGCAATGTTGGGATTATACTAGACTCCATCCTCCTCAGCCTCATGAACTATCATCTCTGAAGCCTTGTGTTGTGTATTTTCAGCATCTTTTTGTCTCCCATTCCCATCTTTCCTAGATCAATATGACTCCAAAGTGGGTGATCTTACTAGCTCATGAAGTATTTAGTGAGCATGTATTTACTGACTTCCTAGGGTGTGCTGGGCACCAGCTGTGCTAGTCTGGATTCCACCACGGACCCAAAGTTGAACTTGAACCTATAGGGACTTCCTCCCTGACATCACAATCTACATGCCTGTCCCTCATCCCTCTGTCCTGAGGGTTCTGGGAGAGGAGAAGTCACACCATGCTTGTCCCTGGGACTTGAACCCATGAGCTCCACAGCCCAGGATATGCCCATGAGTGCAGGAATGGCTGTGTGTGCCCACATGTTCCCCATAAGTCCTAGCCAGACTGGGCATCCCAGAGCCCATTTGGAACTCAGGGTAAAAGGAGTAGCTGAGTGATTCTGTCCTGGCTGTTGTAAACAATCAAGTGCCGAATGCCTGCAATTCTAGAGAAAGCGACATGCCCTCCTGTCCCACACCCTTGGAGCTGATGATAGAACACAAACAACATTGATGTTGTAATCCCCACACCAAAGTGACTGTGGGTGGCTCAGAATTGCAGAGCTTAGACTTGAGAGACCTGTGCAGGCTTCGAGCTGGAGCCACATACCTGATGACTCCCTTTCACACTGGGAAAAATGAACAAGAGCAGCCACAATCTGTCAGTGCCACATTAAGGATTGTGTGCATACACGTATTACACCTTTAATCTTTCCAACTACCCTAAGTGATAAGCGTTCTGATCTCTGCTTTTCAGATGAGAAGGCAGAGGCTTGAATCATGATCCCAGCATAAAAGATTCCTTCAAGTCTCAATCCCTGGTCCTGTGAATGGGGACATATTTGGAAATAGCATCTTGGCAAATGTAACCAAGTTAAGAATCTCACGATCAAATCATTCCGGACCCCAAACCCAATGACTGACGTCTTTATAAGGAAAAGGAGAGGATGCCTTGAGACCCTTGTGAGGACGGAGGCAGAGAGTGAAGTGAGGCAACTGCAAGCCAAGGAAGGCCTGGAGCTGCCAGAAGCAGAGAGGCAGGGAGGACCCTCTCCTAAAGCCTTCGCAGGGGAAATAGCCCTGCTGGCACCTTCACATTGGACTTCCAGCCTCCAGAACTGTGAGAAAATGATTTCTGTTGTTTCAAGCCAAATAGCTGACAGTACTTTTCTTTGTAGCCACAAGAAATGAATACACAGGGACTTTCCTGGTCCCTGGCTGGCACCACACTGCTGGGATTGGTAGCTCTGTTTGCTGACTCCAAGGTCCTTTCTCCTATACTAGGTGATGGGCAGTTACTTGGGGACTGGTGCCTTGACACACCCTTGTGCTCTCCTTCCTTCCTTCCCAGGGTCTGGTGCTCAGTCTAGTATGCAGAAAGCACTTAATAAGTCTGTGTTGGTTGGCTCTTCCACTCCTGATGCTGTAGGGGCTGGGCCAGCCCCTTGATGTCCAGCTCAGAAGTAGAAAGAGCTTATGGCTTCCAGGGATTTCAGCACAGCAGAGGTGAAGGCTCCCTTGGAAAACCTGTCATCCTCTCTTTGCTAGAATTGGTCACCAGGCTCAAGGAGGAAGAATGGCTTTCCTCAGCCACCCATTTACCGACTCTGGGGTCAAGTGTGGAGCTCTTGTTCCTGACTCCCAAGTCACAGTGATAGTCACCTGTCAACCCTAGATGATTGTACTGCCTGATGGCACTTGTACCCTCCTTCCTCTCCCTTGTTCACACACTGCCCTGTGTAGAAGTTCGCTTTCCCCTGAGATGGACTTCCAGCCCAGCCTCTGATCCCGTGTCTCCTCCAATCTGTCTTCACCACTGAGGATGGTGGCATCCTTTGCTAACGACTTCCCAGCATGATGGCTGTTGCAAAGATTGCTCCTTGAAATGCCCCTGGCCTGGTGCCAGGCTGAGAGATGGAGGAGAAGAAAGGGTGCTGAGATCCATCAGGCCTGAACAAGGAGGCCGACATGCTGTTCTTCCCTGCAGGACTTCTCAGAGCCTTTCATGTGCTAAGGCCTTCCTGGGATTCTCCAAGAGCCTGACTCAATAGCAGGCATGGCTTGGAAAAGTATTTGACTTGATCCTGGAATCTCTTTCAGGAACACTATGAGGCACTAGGGCTGGGAAACTGTCCAGCCTAGAGCATGAGCTTAAATCTGCAACCTGGCACTTGGGCCCTCCAACACCTGCCACTGAGTCTCCTGAGCTGCCTTGCGCCTGTGAGCTTGCCCTCGGCCAGCCGGGTCCCCCCCGCTCATGCTGCTGCCTATACCTACCCTTCTCTCCCCTTCCTCACTCACTAGGTTATAAAGGTGCAGCTCCACGACAACCTCTCTACCCACACTCTCTTCCTCTCCTACTGCAGTTGTGCTCCTTTGTCTGCTTTTTTCTCTCCCAGTGGTTCTCAACCTGTGGGTCGCTACCCCTTTGTAACAATGAAAATATATCCTGCATGTCACATATTTACATTAAGATTCATAACAGTAGCAAAATTGCAGTTATGAAGTAGCAATGAAAATAATTTTATGGTTAGGGGTCACCACAGCATGAGGAACTGTATTAAAGGGTTGTGGCATTAGGAGGCATCAGGAAGGTTGAGAACCACTGCTCTAGACTCTAAGCACCCTGAAGTAAGAGACTGTCACACTCTCCCTAGTGCCTTCTGCCTTGCCTAGTACCAAGAACACATGTAAGAAAGGTCTGTCGACTGCCTAAATGAACAATCATAATAAAAATAGCAAATATACAAATGGCCCTTGCTATGTGCCAACAGCATTCTAACCTCTTTATGTACTAATAACAGCAGCCAATCCTAAAGGAGAATCTGCTATGTACCAAGTCTTATTTTTTTTTTAATAATTTTATTGAATCATAATTCTGTACATTGGTGCAATCATAGGGCACGATTCATATACATTCAGAAATGTTTTGATCGTACTGTTACAGATAGCCTTCATGGCCTTTTCTTGATCACTATATAAAGACA